>JAUYWI010108261.1:0-11074 GCA_034780595.1 Parotoplana pacifica
GTGACAGCCTCTTCACGGTCCTTGGGCTACGACCGGCTCCCTTGGGACACCTTGACCACTTATCAGGCGGGTCGGAGGTGTGTCGTCTGATCCCTGAGTACTTTTGGGACCCTGTCCACCAAGTATCTAAAGGGAGTTACGACCGAGGATCGAACCGGGTACTTCCCGATGAGTAGTCCATCACACGCTACCCACCCGGCTACCGGCTGCTCTGTAATACTTACTCCTATTTTTACCGTAAATATTGTGAATGTTATGTATGTAAGTTGTTTTCAGAAAATAGTTATGTTGCAAAATTTCAAGTAAGGGTTGATATCTTGCCATGTCTAAGGCATATAAGAAACTTTTAGACAACCAAGAAAGCAGGAACATTTTAAATATTTACAATACAGGATCAACTATTTGTAAAATGATAGAGTTTCCATTTTTTGTAACAGTTCACTTGTAGAAAATAATAGATACCAGAATTTGATAATTTTGAACATTCTAGAACTTTGTACAAAGCAGACAGCTAATCAGGCAATAATAGATCAGTCATCCCCAGGACGCCAAAAGTTAAAAGTATAGTTTTATTTAATACTGAGAAACATTTTTCGCCTTCGTCTGAATAATACATAGGTACTGTCTAAGTGCTATTAGCAAGGTAGTAGTTTGGTGGCCAACATAACAATTTTAATTAAATAATTAGAAATGCATTAAAAAAAATACAAATTATTGTCACAAGAAAAATCGGATTAAAAATATCTATTTGATGTTTTTTCTAATATCAATTTTTTTAAATTATTTTTCAAAATCGATTTTTACAACGAAGGGATTCTTTAATCACAATGGCATTTTTTCTGTTTTATGAAATTTCACTATCAAACCGACCAAAAAATTATTACATAAAGATTATTTGTGAACTCCTACCAAAGACAACTGCAAAAACAAAAAACAAATGATTTTGGCTAAAAGAAATTTTTTTCACAATTGTTTCACAATCTTATAAAATAATATATTAAAAATATTTAAGTTAAATATTGCTATAAATTTTAGACGATATGGCTCTACAAATTTATTTTTGGCTAAAATAAAATGTTTGTGTGTTCTGGTTCGACTTGACCTTAAATACAATCGGTTGTCAACATTTTAATTTCATATTTCTATTGTCAACATTCTAATTTCATATTTCTATTGTCAACGTTCTAATTTCATATTTCTATTGTCAACGTTCTAATTTCATATTTCTATTGCTAGTTTGCAGGCCATTAACCGTGCGAGTATTCTCCAAACTCAAAATTCTCTGTCCCTGTTCCTCCAAAGCGTCTCCTGAGTGCAAAAAGACAGATTGCCAGAGGATTGGAAGTCGCACTGCTTGTGTTACTCACTGCAAGAAGCCTCCGCCAACTACCTGCTCCCACTCGGCCTATTATTACATCTCCTACTATAAGATAAGCCGTAACCGACTCTTCTGTGTGCCACGATACTTATGCAAATATGTGGCTCAGTGCAGCAGCCGGGTGGATAGTAAACCACGCTATGCAAAAAAGTTCTGTAGGCGCCACAGATTTCGATACGACAAAGGCTATGTGTCACCCGAGGCTCACAAATTGATGGGTTATTTGAAACATTTTAATCATAAAAATTACGCAGAAAGTCGGAAACGCAACTATAGAGATCGACCTTATATAAACAGAGAACGGCCATAAAACATATAGTGACCACTTAATCCAAAAACATTCAAAGTAACGTACTGGTAATCTGAATAATGTATATTTTTTCATGTTTTACTTTTTAGTAATTTTTATTAATAAATAATCCATAGTCTTTAATAAGTTGTTGTAAAACATGTCTTAATCATACAAAAATGTTATAAAAATCATAAGAACATTTCTTAACCACAGAGAGAAGAAAATTTGAGCTTCGAACTTGATAAAACATATTTCGCGTATCATTGCTCAAAGTTCACCTGTGATTGTAAAATTTATTAAGGTCGCAATTTCTGAAGTTTGGTACAAAATAAAACTTCTGAAGAAAGATATAATTGAAAAACAGCATTTCCCGTTCTCCTTCCTAATGTCATCTGGACTCTTAAATTTTTCTCTGAATCTTGATTAATTTACATTATAGACACTCGTATAGTCATAGAACTAAATTAATTACAAACTGTATGGAATAAATTAAATTAAATTACCTAAATAAAGAAATTGGTTGGATAAAATGGACCCCACTGGATTCAAATAACACAACTTCTTACTTGCCATCCAAATCAAATCAGGATCCTCCAGGTCCACTTACTTGCCATCCAAGTCAAAATCAAGATCCTCCAGGTCCACTTACTTGCCATCCAAGTCAAAATCAGGATCCTCTTGATCCACCTCCAGCAGAGCATCACGGCACAAAGCAATCGCATCAGCAGCTCCACTTGTGCCCTGCAACATAGACAAGAGAAAAACAAATTATTGTGAGATAGGTACCTATTAGCTCACAAACAAATACTCGGTATGAGAAAACCACAGCTACAAATAAAACCTTCTGTCATTGGATCTCTCTAGAATATTAATAGAGAAGTCTATGACTTATATGATACATATATATCGCTTCTTGTATGTGTATATTATAAGTCCCATGTATATATTAAAAATTAAAATGTTGTTCTATGCATTATCTGTTTTGTTTAATTTTTTAAATTATTTATTGCTAACTGATGAAGATAAAAATTTTAGTTGTCGAAAGCGCTTTTATATTTAATTTGCTATTTTGCGCAGTTTTTATTTGTTATATATTATATATAAAGATTAGCACGCCACTTAAAAATAGTTTAATTTTCAACCAGAAATAAATTGTTGATGTTTGGATTGAATTTATTAATTATCATTATTTATTACAATCTAAAATATTAATTAACAGAACAATTAAAAATAAAGCATATAACAGGGTATTAGTTAAGTCTTTTCTGTTTATCCACCCTACCAAGGTTGCCTCATGGCTCCATCTTCCCCATAATTGCCCTTCCCAGCACTGCTCACTTTGTAGTGTAGCAGGTTTGGTGAAGGAGCAGCTAAGAGGCAGACTTGCTATAGAAGTCAGGACTGTGTTGTGTAGGTAGAAGGCCTGGGTATGGGACAGTTAAAAGACAGGTCTGTAGAAGGGATTGTTATGGGGCAGATAGGGAGGGAACAAATAAGATGCAAGCTTTGGAAGGAAATAGTTATGAGGAAAAGGGAGCTATATGTGTGTTTTTGGATAAACACTAACTGCTTACAATCAGAATTTATGTAACCCTAATATATGCTTAAAATGGAGTGATCACTTACATTTGCCCAGGGGTATATTAATGTAAAAAATACAACAATGTAAAAATACAACATATCGGTTTAATTGTACTTCTATATAATATCTTAGAATGGATAGTAGTAATGTTACTTTATTAATTAAATCCTAACAAAATAAACAAAACATCAACAAGAATTTGTTTTTGATTCAAATTTGCCTATTTTAAGAGAGAGAGACAGAGATAAGTTTATATCTTAAAGAGACTAACTTGAAATAGATCTCATGTGTTGTTTTTAGATAAGTAGGGCTATAGATGTTAATTAGCACCATAAAATACAATCGTAGAGGTTAGGCTACTTCAACAAATATCTATGTAGGTATAGGGAGACCAAGAAAATGCGTAATTTCTTCAAAATATATCATAGAAAAGTCTACGAGTATGAGAAAAGTATGTGACAATTGATGTTGAATTTTCACACAATTATCTTGCGATCTATATGAAAATTGTGTGAAATGATTCGAATTATTGCTCCCATAGGTACTTTTCTTAGAATCTCTGTTTTTGTTTTAATATATTTACAAGCATTTCTCCCCGGTCACACAATATATAAGTACATGAATAGATGTTATAATACTGTGATGCAATACTTGAAGAGGAACACAGTTTTCTGACATTCCACGCTGAAAATTAGTAAAATAGAAAGAGCGTATATAATTTTGTCAGATTATATAAACAGTCGTATTGGTTCCAAACAAAATAGTTGTATAGAAAAAGTAGTATAATAAATATCCGAAATATAATTAGTCATATCTACACACATTGTGATAAAAACCGTTCCAAAAGGTAGGTAATTAGAAATCTATGTTAATGGGTATTTTAATGTAAACGTTTCGATATTTAGCTATAAAACATTGTAAAGGCAATAAATCTATTTGTACAGTGTACAATTACCACATTGTAATACGATTGTTAAAGTCATGAAAAAGAAAAGTAATCTTGGTTACATATTAACTGTACATAATATATCATAAATGCATACAACAAATTTGTGACTGTTCTTTGACTAAATTATATAAAATTCTATATGCCTTTTTATATTTTATGACTAATTTATATAGGATAATTATATAATAGGAGTATTTATCAAGGACTTTTTAATTATATGACTAATTGTATAGGCCAAATTTTTGTATAAGACTAACTATATACGACTAAAAACATTTAAGATAAACACAACTCCAGCTTAGGTATTGATATTTTATGTTGTATTTCATTCAGTTAAATCAATACTGATATCAATGAGCTTTCTTTATTAAGTGGTAAATTTAAGATTTGTATTTTAAACTAGGTAGTATGTATTTGGGTTTGCATAAGAATATACAATTTGCATAATACAAAACCGACTTCAAATGTTATTTAACAGATACGTGATGAATAAATAAATAAAAGAAAACTTTACTATCTATAGAAAAGAAATTGATTAATACTGCACAACTAAAACATACCAATAATCTAAAGGTTTATGTTACCAATTTTTAAAGGAAACTCGAAATTGCTGTCTGTTTCATGACTTATTATTTAAATAATTAGTTTAAATTTGGATAAATATTATTGGGCTGCCGTTTTTGTGTCTTAAAAGGAAATAAATATTGTTTATTAGTTAAGAAAAATAAAAAGTATCAATTTTAAATGATTTTATTATTATCCAGTTATGACTTAAAAATTCTGTGGTTACTCAATGCATTTTTCCTATGCTGGAAAATCTTCGGTGAAATCTTGTTTCGATTCCCTTCAAATTTGCACTACAGATGTCTAAAAATATCTTAAACATTTTCTGACAATTTCAAATTATTTAGTTAATCAAAACTGGCATTTTTGATAGTTTTAGTTTTGATGCTACCCATAATTCCTACTATCTCATGCATAGAAAACGATAAATAGCATCAAATGTTAGTTTCAATTAATCAAATAGTTTGAAACTTTCATAAATATTTACGATATATTTAGACATCAGCTATAGTATAAATTTGAAGTGAATCGAAGTTTTTTTTCAACGATATTTATCTGCATATAAAGAAAAATACATTGATTGACTCTTTTTTTGAGTGACCACAGAATTTATAAATCATAACTGTGCAACTTAAGATTTACCTTTTTGAGCTTGTATCCAAATATGTATACTTTGGGACGCGAAATTACATACGATTAAAAACCTCTCGGTTGTCGGACTATAAAAATAATAATACCTTATAAGTTTCGAAAATCTCTTAAATAAATAATTAGATATAGTGAAGAATTTGATTTATCAAATATCGGCAACCCAAAATTTAAGTATCTCTCTGTTATTGTAGTGTACCTTTATAGCAGATCTACTTTTAATTAGTATATAGGTCAAAAAGAATCTATGCTTGAAAATTAAAATCAGACTTATATGTTGTTTTAGTTGGCGCCATTAAATTAAATCAAAATCTGCAATATTTCCCCGATGGAATACCGCGACCAAGAACCACAGACGTTGAAGGGTGGCTTCAACATTTCCACAATCTAAGTAGAACGTACTTGCTTACCTGGCTGCTATCTTTTTCTATGTGCTCAGAAATGAGTTTTACTTTTAAATCCAGCCAGTTCAGTACCTACCTATGTTTCCAGTACAGCTACTTTTGTCACTTTTAATGAACATAATCAAATTTCTAGGACGAATATGAAAAATAGCTTATTGATCCGAAGACAATAACCAAACAAAACTTTATAACTACATCTAAATATATGCAGTTTCTGCTGCTTTTATGAGTCACTTTTAATTAATTTGAAAATATTATTAGCTTTATATCAAACCCACCTGTTCTTTTGGCTAAACCAAGAATAAATCAAGTTATCTTTGGCTAAAAAATATTACCGTAATATTCCGGTTGTCTAAATTACAGTTTTTTTCTTCTATGGTTAATTGTTTTTTAATTTAAAAAATTCAAAACATCTAACCAAGCGTTTACAAATCAATAACTAAAACATCTTAAAATGAAGAGTAACTTAATAATGAATCTTTTATCTCTTATAAAGTCAATTTAATTTCGCGTCGGTCTGCCTAAGTCAGCTGCTCATTTTTGTACTACACGAACCAACGAACGGACAATCTCTGGAACGAATCTTCTGAACGAGTGATACAATCCTAATAAAGATGCTGCGCTCCAAAGGTGATCGACAACCTTTGTTTGCGCCATATCTGATCCTAATAAAAATGTTTATTTAATCTCAATAATTGCAACATACTTCAATAGATCTATATAAGTCGTTATCGATTCAGTTTCCTATTAAAATATTGTGCTCTCAAACTTAATGTAGCTAGCTACACTTGCTTTACAAAGATTGACTTTTCGATATCCAAATATGATTTATTATGAAACAAATTTTCCTAAACAACCTGATGTTTATTTTATTTATTTATTTTCAGAACCGGATATCTCGCTTTAGCGCATATTAGCTAGGATCAATCGCTGCTACTACGCGTCGTCGACAAACATTAGCAGAAGACTCACCCGTGCTACATGTTATATTTTTTTAAATGCATCCATTTTTTTTGCTAAAGTCCCCTTCCCACCCCTTTTTGGCTGCAAGTGAAAAAAACGTAGATTTTATTACCTCAGTATAAATTACTTTAGATGACAGTTTTATAAAGTTCATCCAACTAGAGAACAATGAATTCAAATCCCAATTAAAGTCGAGTAGTTTTCTATGAGCTGTCATATTTAAATAAATAATAGCATTTCTATGGTTTTTTCTATTGACAAAATGAATTCCATAACCATAGAATATTTTAGCTATCGTTGTAAATTAAAAATAATAAAACCAACTTATTCACCCTGGCAAAGACAATAGGGCAATTATTCTCCGACATAGAATAATAAACTTGAACAATTGTGAATCGATCGCCACCAATCACCACTCCACAAATAGGAACTTTAATGTCCGGCTCGCCCTCTTTTCGCCAGATGGTCATAGCACTCTCTACCATGGACCGGAATCGAGCTTCCTGGACGGCTCGTGAGGTAGGACTGTCGGGGGCTCCTGCACAGAGCAGAATGTAGTTGTGGTTTGTATCCAGAGGCCGCTCCTTGGGGTTCTGAGAGACATCGGAGGGTGAGGCATCGCAGGTCTTGTCTTCTTCAGTGGGGTTGGAGGGCGTGTCTTCATCATCGCCATCGTCTTCTGATTGATATACGGCTGGGTAATGACCCTAGTGATATTAAAAATAAACCGTTAATATTCCAACTATAAAGCTATTATATAAATATAACCACCCATTAATATCGCTAGTAACAGAAATAAAAAGCTAATAGGCTAACCACTTTTTAACAATAAATATTGTTATAAATAAATTTTAGTCTCGACCATAATTTTGTCAGGATAGTATATCCACAGCTGCTTTTTTGATGTCTTCAGTGAAATTATTTATACATACAATATAAAAACAAAAACTAAATTAAGAAATATTCATTTATTAATAATGTGGGCCAACCATAAACAATGAATTCTATTTTTCAAACATAGAAAAATCAATAATTACAGAAGTAATTTTTATTTTACGAGCATTTCCTTTGAACCATCCATCTCTAATGAATATTGTTTTTCGTTCGCGACCTTTATTCAATAATCTTTTTCTTGAAAACAGTTTTGGAGCTTGAAATAATTTATAGACCATAGCACCGAGAAACTCAAATTAGGCGCAAATCATAGAAAACCCTTCAAATGGTAAACCACTATTAATATCATTTATTGAAAGAACCCATATTTTGCACAATTTCAGGAAAATCAGCATACCTTTTTTTGACAAATTTTGGACATAAAACCGCTATAAAAGGCTATTTCTGATTAATGTAGGAGATTCGATCTGCAGCTACCCCACCAAATTCGACTACAAGAAGAATATTGACAATAGGTGCAGTAGAAGATCCTCTATAAAGCGATTAAATTTGGGTGACAAGGGCCATTTACATTTTTACAGGGTTGTGAGGGTCCCCCCCGACAACCAATACAATGCTAAGCACATTAGAGATCAAGAATCATTGGTGGCTATAGTTATCCTAGCTTTTTTAGCGCTGTGGAGCCGTAATTGGCAATACACAATTTGGACATGGGTACTCTATAGATCAAGCAGCACGCAGTTGAAACTACTGTCAAATGAATTAGTTTTCAATGTAAAACAACCACCCATATCCAGTTTGATATAAAAATAAATTGTTTTAAAAGATAATAAAAGTGCACATTCTAAACCTCTATATGTGTAAGAAACATTTAAAAAATTAATTATTAAAAACGTTATTTTTAAAATTAGACATAGAAAAATAAATAATCACAGACGCATTTTTTATACAAATCTAAAACCAGAGACATAGACCGAGAGCCCACAACAATATAAAATGTTTGATACCGTAAAGTGCAGGTACATTATTAGAGATGGATTTAACGGGCTGCCATTGGACGTTTGGGAGCTACAGACCACCTAACGACCTTCCTAATGTTAAATTCCTATCTCTTAAAAATTCGTATTTTGCTCGTTTATCTAATTGGCCTGAATTCAAGGTATTTGTTGATGTTTAAAGTAAGTAAGTAAAACATTAGCGTTGTCCTACGTTCACTGGAAATGCATTTTCGTAAAAAATAATTTATGCTATTTTTATTTAAGTTAATATTTAATATCTATACTACTTGCAAAAGGCATATCCCATTTAATCACAATTTTAACAAAAATAACGTAAATAATCATTTCCAAATATGTTGAATGAAATCTTTACTGCAGCAAACAAACTAAATTAAAAATCTGGCAAGCCTTCGACAGTACCAACACCAGTGAATTGAATATAATTCAACCAAAAGATGTGAAAACATTATGGCTTCAGCATTAAACATCAATTTTCAAGATCAAATCAAAACAATGAAATCATGTGCATCTTGTTCTACACCCAATCAATCGGTAGCATGATAAGATGGTCAGTCAAGCTTGTTGAAAATGCTATCGAGTACATCCAAAATCCACAAATTAAAACCATAAAACAATCCAGTTAGAAATGAAAAATATAAAATTAATTAAAATGCAAAACAATAACAAGAAATAGGGTGCGGGACTTAGGACCCTCAGTGGTGAGTTTTAATCAGTTTTATGTGCATACAACCGTCACTCTAGTTATTATTCAAAATGTAAAAATCTAAATAAGCACTAGTCGAATTAAAAGGCAAATCAAAATCAACCTTTGAGATTGTGGAATTATTACATTTATACCAACTATGCATATTCCTTATCAAAGAAATGTAATGACCATAGTTGATTGAACAACCAATATGACAAATAATACCAAAAATATCATAATTATGGTTATTATAATAAGAAATATTATTTGCAACAACTACATTACTGCATTTTTTGTAAGTCTACCAGAACTAGTATTACTAAATCTGTTGATTTAGATAGTTAATCTTCTGGGAAAATTAATAGTACGAGTATTATAAGTGATAAAATATGGTGTAACAATTTGACGATTATTACAAAATCTATCATTAAAAGTTTGCTGATAAAATGGATCACTGGTCAACAAAAAATGTTCTACGCCACTGAAGAGGAATATATGAATCTATAGTAATTCGATGGCACTGTGTACGAAAATGATATCCCTTTTGTCTAACACGTCAAGATTTTTAGTTAAGACTGTATCGCGAATATTGTGATTTAAATCATTTTATAATCAATAAATTATAAGTATATACAAAAAACGTAAGTACCTAAACGTAGAATATGCCCCTTATTAATGCACTAGTAATACAATTGTACCTAACATTGTTTATCACCATAGAACACATAAATAATAGTTTCTTTCACCATTGTTTGTGTGTTTTGATTTGCCAGGTATAAAAAACTCACTAGCAAATCATTACGCAATCACTTTTATAATTTCCAAACACACATGTAGAATTTCCAAGTAATGTCAATTTGTTGCTAAGTTCTGATTGGCTAGGGGCAGAAGTCACTAACAAATTATTATGCAAACACGTTTGAAATTTCCAAATAGTTATCATTTCTACTGTAAAATTTATGGGCAGCAGTCGTGAATACAAAAATATTCGAGACAATTTCTGTAATATATGCGGTCAATTTATGATATTGAGCGAAAGCATGTCATATAGTGTTCAACTTGCTTATCGTTTGTATTTTGATTGAAAAATTGGCGACCAGATCAAATGTTGGGCTCTACATTATTGTTGTACACAATGCTATACTTTTCTCACACAATGGTTGAATGGCAAGCGTTTTCAAAATTTTATATGATGAATGATGAAACTTGTTATTGCAACAATGTTCAGGGTTTATTTGATGAACTTGGTTTCCAATATTAAAACAACGAATGGCGATTGTTCATAGATTCTCCGATTAAGAGTTTGAAAGCAGTTTTGCTTCATACTGAAAAATAGCATCCTTCCATTCCATTGGCACATGCTGTTGCTATGAAAGAATCCTACATCAGCACGGAAAGACTACTCGATGCAATAAGCTAATCTCAACAGAACTGGGTTATTGGTAATGATCTCAAGGTTGTCGCTCTTTTACTTGGTAGGCAAATGGGATACACAAAACCTATGTCCTTTTTAAGTTTGTGGGACAGCAAAGATGATGCCAACCACTTCAGCACTGGTGATGACGTGGGTGCCTAGTCACTGTGGTATCGAAGGGAACGAGATGGCGGATAAGACGGCGGATGAGGAAGCGAAGATGGACCAGCTAGGGGTGAGGTGTACGTGGGAGTCGCTGAAGAGGAGAATCAACAAGCTGCC
>JAUYWI010108272.1:0-11073 GCA_034780595.1 Parotoplana pacifica
TGGATGTTGCAAGATCCTTAATGGAAGATGCTACAAACAAAATCCAGACTGCTATACAAAATAATGATGTCAGACAAATTGCAGCTTCCCAAGCAATGCTTTGTCAAAGTATCAATAATAATAAAAATAAGATTTAAGTCACAAATTTTCTAGACAAGCGCAGATCCTGGATTATTGAAAGGAGGGGGTCCTAATATCGGAAGGGCATATAAAATCAGTTGGCACTACTTTTTTGGGCACACCACATAAAAATAGTTTTTTATGATTATTAAAACTTAAAAAGGAACACATTAATAATATATGACATGTCTAATTATATTATAAGCATACATTTATACTAAATATAATATATATTTACAAGAAAAAAGGCACTAATGGAGAGAAAGGGGGTCTGGACACCCCCCTCCCCCTGTATCCGTTACTGCAAGATATTGTTTCCTCTATTTTTGAGAGGGAGCCGTCACAAGCCTGCTAATAGTTTTGAGACTCACCCTTTTCTATAAAATTAGATGTTCAAAAATTCGTAAAACGTATTTAATATGTAGTCAGATATTAAGTAATTAATATTTCATAAATTTACTGTACATATTTTATTTTAATGAATACTATATTCGGCTCTTTTAGTTGGATTCCTGTTGATATAGGCAATGGCAATGCCAGCGTAACTCCGCTGACTGACATCATGTGGACCATCATGCCGCATACACCAGAGCATGCCCATCCAGAACTGGGAGCACAGAATTTTGAATCCATTCTTGTTGGCCCATCAGAGACAGCTGAAGTGACTACACCTGAAAGTAAGATTACAAAAGAGACCATATAAGTTTTTTAGTTCTATTTTTATTACTACCATAAGTGTTTTTGGAAATTGCTTGAAAACGCCTTACAAGATAAAGAGTGACATACAATTTGCAACCAGTTGACTAAATTCTTTTGGCGGATGTGTACAAAATCGATTTTTCCTACATTCTATTTCGGTGAATAAAAACATTCCAAAACCACTTGAACGATATAGTAACTAAGAAATAATTAAATTAAATTTTAGGGACCTGACCTCCATGGACGAACAAACATAGAAATGAGGCATCCAATTTTCTAACACATTATTTGTAATAGCTTGTTAATTCTAAAACATCAAATTTGAGAAAAAGGATGTTTCGTTTGGATTGGTGAATTTGACCAAAAATTGATTAATAAAAAAAATCAATTTTTTCGCAACATATTTATTGGTCTGTTAATGAGTTCTTATTTGACCTACATAATACTTTTGAACTCAATTAGACAAATTTTAAACTCGGAGTTGATGGCATCATCAGCCCCAGTTCAATCAATCTTTCCAAGGTATCATCTTTCTAGGAAATTTGAGTTTTAGAATTGTGAAGCTATTAGAAGATGGAAAACCAACTTTTCTCGTTCAATATTATGAGGGTCACCAGACTGGGCCTGGTCTGTAAATATTTGTTTATTTAAAAGGTGGTTTGCCCTTGCTCGTTGTTCCCCACGGAGGCCCTCATGCAATTCTTTCTGCGGAATTCAATCGCTATGTGGCCGGTATGGTGTTGCTGGGATACGCCGTTTTAGAGGTTAACTACCGTGGTAGCATCGGATTTGGTCAAAATTTTGTCGAGGCGTTACTTGGCTATGTGGGGGAAATAGATGTTGCTGATTGTTACCAGGTGAGTGAGTGTTCGTTGTTGCACCTTCATCTCGAACAAGTTTGATGTCTGTGTCAATAGCATTTCAACTACGATAAATAAAGTGCACAAATTTTTGTCCAGATTTCTTCTAATTTAACTAGATGTTAATATTATCTAAGTAGCTTATGTTTAGGATTTAGGATGGGCCATTTTAGCTCGATAATTTAACAAACTATGCTAGGTCCGAGTATCTATATTGCTGTATCAAGGTGCCTATGTTAAAAGACAGTCACTAAGTAGATCAACTTTCATTGGTTTTCAATCTCCCCTTAACTAGGTTTCCGTGTCTCTTCAAAAAAAATAAAGGAGGCATCAATCTGTCCTGCTGTTCTGTTTATGTTGCATCATGTCACGTGTTTTTAAGCGATATAATTCACAACAATTTCCATGATGCAACTGAAGCTATATCCTTATTTTCACATGTAGTATAAGCTAAGGCTCCCATTTTGGTGCAAGATTGATCTAAATCAGTTGCATAGTCGTAATTTATTTTTTTAGATAAGACCATCCAAAGGCTAGTTGATGTCCCAAACATCCACCCCAATTCATACAACTGTCGTTGTTATTGATAACTAGGTAGTTACTTAGCTATTTTTTGTCAGAATAAGTTTGTTTTATCAAAACCGTATAAAACCCTGTCGTGTGCCGCTGCGGCACATTCAAAGTTTTTTTGAACAATTTAAAAACGACCAACCCGATTTGCATGAAGTTTGGAACCTAGTTACCTGATTCTCATGTAGAAAGTTTGGTGTTTAATGTCCGAGCACCTTAAGGTTATGCGGCCCTCTGAAAAAGTGAGATTGGTTCAAAATGTACTTTTTTGTACAAAAAGAAATCAATGTTGTAGCCAAATAATAATATAAAGGAGAAAAAATTAAGAAAGCTTGTAGTATCAGAAATAGCAACTAAATCAAGTGTCTGTGCCACTTCGGTATACAACAGGCTAAATTTTTTTATACTGTTTTAGCCTGACTTGTGCCACTGCTGATCACCCCTGTTTTCAGCTCTCATTGAAGACTGTAGATTGTACTGTTTTTAGACCTCTTACGATCAACAAATCACTGTTTGAAAGTCCAACATTAAAATTGTGATTAGGTGTATCGATTATTTTTTAGGTAACTCCTACGATTAATAAAATCACAGTATCCTGAAAAACAACAGTCTAGTACCTTACAATCACGTTTGATACAATTTTTCACTTCAATTATATTATGCTTCAGGTTGTAACGGTTATCACTTATTAATTTCTATCTGATTTCATTATCAAATCAGCTGTGCGGCCAAAAATATTAATGTTCTTTTTATATTTAGAAAATATTTATGGATTTGTTTTTGTGAATGCCTAGTCGACGTACAACACACTAAATTTGAGGTCATTCGTGCAAAATTTATGTTGTGTGTGCCTGATGACGTCATCGGCCCCTAGCAGTCACCATTAGAAATTTCCAACTGATTTAATGATCAAACTGGGCGTAGTCATTAAGGAGACAAAGTCATAAAAGACCAGTTTAAAATAACTTACAGTAGCATGAATAGCAACAAAAACAGGTAGGGTGTGCTGCCGTGGAACACGTCAGGTTAAATGGGGTTAAATATATCCTCTACTACAACTGATCATTTTGAAATTCAAGTTCTCTTAACTAAATTTCAAGTGGATCATTAAAACATATTTTTGTACTTGTGGCTGAATCTCATATTTTGCTACCATAGGCAACACGCGAAGCTCTTGAAACCGATTTTCTCAGGATCGATCCAAACCGAGTCGCTGTTTGGGGCGGCTCTCATGGCGGTTTTCTGGCGGCCCATTTGTCAGCCCGCTACCCGGACATGTACCGCGCAGCTGTATTACGCAACCCCGTGGTCAACATTGCCACCATGGTGGGATCGACCGATATTCCAGATTGGTGCTGGGTGGAGTCCGGATTTTCTTATAATCTCAACTGCCCGCCAATATTGACGTCAGATGTTCTGACTACCATGTTTAACGCCTCTCCTATGGCCCATGTTACAAAAGTAAAGACGCCCACGCTCATTGTCATTGGTCAAAAAGACGCTAGGGTTCCTCCGAAACAGGTAGCTGCTTATAGTTTGTTTTCTTGAAACAAATATAATGATTGATTTCATTACACACTCTGTCAGTAAATAAATGTTTGTGTATCATGAGGCCTCCCAAACACATATCTCAAAACTGAAAACAGACCTTGTTTTGAAGTTTGGTGGTATCTCTGAAATATTTCCCTGTCAAAATTAATTCCCTGGCAGTAGATTAGATTTAATTTTAGAATTGAAATAAAATGTTGTTAATAAAATTGTGCCTTGTTTAAAGCATGTTCAAGCCTAAATCTGAGTATATTCCATTATTAGGTATACATATTTCTGCTATGGCCCAACCTATACCTAGATACATTGTAAGAAATACAAGCTGAATGGTTAAATAAAATAAGACATTGATTATAAAATGCAAGCTTTTTATAAAGAACCTAATTTTTACCATAAAGAATTTCGTCATTTTCTTCATACCCAAATTGAAATAAAAACGTTAAATTAAAATCACCCGATGTAGGTAGAATTGCAATGGTTGCAGTTGATGTAGTACACAACATTTTTCCGCAGACACAAGTTGTTGTTGTTGCAAATGCATTGTCCTATGCAGTGTAAAGGTTTAGATGGTCTTAAGGAGATGCTAAGGGGTGGTTCGGTTTTAAAAACCGGAATAATTTTGACAGGGAGATTAGTATTGTTAAAAATGGTGCAGACTTTATTAACATAAGTTTCTCCAAGAAAGGGCAGTCTAAAGTAAACACATGGCTTGTTGTTGTTCAAGCGAGTGCTTGAATATTGTAAGAAAATAGGAAATGTTTTTTATCTAAAAAATGGTAAAAAAGAAGTTAAATAACTTTTTTTAAATTTATAATTGCATACTTGAAAAAAACAGAGCCATATATTCAATTTCATATAGTGAAATAAGTTGAATTTTATCATTCAAAGAAAAATCTCTAATCAGTGTTATTATTCTAAGATATATTTCAATAGTCGGTGATACCTAAATTTTAGGTAAATACATAATTATCCTATTTAAATTTACACAGTACTTAGCCACATCATGGTGAACATGTTTTTTTTAATATTGTTAAAAATAAAATTTTAAAAGAATCCCCTTGGGTTAGTTTTTTTTAGAATAAATGACCCTAAAGATTTAAAAAAATACTGTCTGCCATGTGGCTAACACCATACTTAGTCACATGGTGGATGTGTTGTTTTAATAGACTGTCCACCATGTGGCTAAGTATGGCATTAAATTTAATGGTGTGTATTATAAATGCTTATATAGATATGTGCATATATTTATCTATATAAACATTTATAATACATTTTGTTAAATTTAAATTAATATTAAAATCAAAGGTTGCAACTACAAGTTACAAGTAGCCAAGGTATAGTTACAAAGCTTTAGAAGCAATGACTGTATCGACCAGGTGATGTAACCTTTTTATCCCTATTTATTGTCTAATTAAAGAACCACCTTAATCCGCATCAAGAGAAATAATCGTAGAAGTATATTGCTTCTTACCTGTATCCCCTATAATGATATATTTAAATAAATATGAGTATGACATAGTACTTCGGAATTGGTTCTGTTGACGAGGTTTAATTTTAATATATATTAATGACTTAAACTATTTTAAACAAATATTATTTGATACATTCGGTTATAAAGATTTGAGATGTTAAAAAAATTATTTTACAGTATAAATTAAAATATTATAATTGGATTTTCAGAATTGATATCAATAGTTTTCAAAAACATAATACGGCATGTTTCAAGGGATCAACAAAACCCCTCCAAAGAAATTCTATTATAAACTTTGAAGCTTACTTAGTATGCAAAAAAGGTGACTATTACTCAATTGTTAAAAGTTTAAACTTTATCAACTGTTTTTATTACAATCAATTATCTATTATTTCATCGTAAATGTAATGATAATTCTAGAATTTAAATTTATACTGTCTTGGCAGCGCCATATACCCATTTTAATAACATTTTTGCCAAAATGTAGGCACGAAACAGAAATGAAGTGAACAAAAAATAAAGAAATGTGCTCCTCCTAAATAAACGCAAATTTGCACGCCCCCACTAGGAACAATCACAGGTCGTTATGCATGGATCAAAGTAAATAATGGCTGTTTTGTCTTTCGTTTTTTCAACATTTATTGCAAAAAACTAAACACGTGTTTGTACATTGTAGTATTGTTTTATGCACCTTTAAAAAACAGTAATAAAACATATCAATGCACGTCTGCTGACATCACTATTCTATTACGGTATAAATGTTCATTTCCATAATATCTGAAATTTGTTTTAGATTTGCTATTCCATTTAAAAAAAATGTCAGTTGACTGTTACTAATTGATGAGAAAACTTCAAACTCGAAATAACTAGGTGTAGCTGTTTAGAATTTAGAAACATAAAAATATAATTACAGAATAATATATCTAGAGTAAAAATACAGTAGGAGTAGGTAGACAAAGATAAAATCAAAACGAAATCACAACGTAACACGGAAAAATCATACCTACTTACAGAGATCGATTGGATTGAAGTGAAAAATTAATCAGCAAATGTTTTACAAAAGATTGAAAGGGGACCTTTGTCAAATAATTATGTTCAAAAATGTGAAAATTATCCAATTGACTTCAAAATCAAAATACTCTGTATGGAATCCAATTTTTAAGATTTCATGACGTTTAAAAAAAAGCAAAGGTTAAATTAGACATGACTGTGTAATCATTAGTGCGTTAGAAACATATTTAAACAAACGTTTTAAAAATAATAAATCGATTTATTGCCCATTTTATTGATATTATAAAATCAATAAAATGAGTTAGAGAGTCATAGGTTCTTTTATGAGTAATGTCCCCAAAATACGAGAATATTGATAACAAGTGGTTTTAAATTATCTCTGCAATGATCAGACGTATCGACGTATCTATTGATAACATTTTCTGTCGTTATATAAATACTGTAGTTTACAAAAACACAACTAAAATGCAACAAAAATGAAAACATTAGTATGTATAATTAAAAATTACGAGAGACTGATGTAAAATTTTGGCGTCTATAAATTCTCCACAAAGGTGGTGATGGCCCTATAATTTTTTTACAAACAATTCAATATTAAAGTGTAGAATAAAATAATACAGGGGGCGCAATAGTCACCAAACCCAAACAATATACCTATTTAATATGATATTTTTATGTTTGAACATTTATTGTAATGGACACACTGTTATATGTTTCAATACTTTTGCATATACTTTTATAATAAATATATTCATGTTATTAACATTTTTTGGAATCTCGTAATGTTTTTAATTACTTGGGTTCGGTGACATTTTTTGGAATTCTGTAATGTTTTAAATTACTTGGGTTCGGTGGCTTTTGCGCCACTCTGTATTTGGTAGATATACAATGAACACGGGTGCAACCTGTGAACAAAATTCGATAGACTGTTCTTGAAATTCCAGAGATTTGTTCCTATAGATATAAATAATTAAGGAATGTTGTAAACAAGATAGCCTATGACAATACATAAACCTAGACTGAAAATGACAAAAAAAGATTGGATAATAATTTCCCAACAAATATTAAACTATCACCCTGATTTTATCACTATGTTAGACAACAACAAAAAATAGAAGATTGTCTCAAGCTGGAGGGATATATAAAAGTAGATGGATTCTACAGTAGGAGAGCAATCTGAGAAAGAAACGAGTGATTACAAATAATGGGGTATTGTCAAAGATTAATAGTGCTTCTAAGGTATGTCACTACCTTATCATTTTGTGGTAACTTCAAATATATTATCTATCACAAAATTTTAATATTATAGAACCTGTGTGGCTGTATTATAGTCGTTAATCTTTTTCAAAAACATTTGAGTTATATAAAGTGACATACCCTGCTATGTGTACAATTTAGTGCATAATAGTTCGCGATGGGGATATTATGCTATACATAGTTCCTCGTCAATAGTTTAATTGGAAGTTAACGATGTGGATTTATCAGGTGTTGGTAATAAGGATGACAGTGAAACAGTTGGGGATCCTGCTGCCTGAGAACCGTGAACTGAAGATGTATTCGATGACGTCATAGCTGATGTATGTGATGAAGTATCTTTATTGGAATGTTGAGGGGAAGGTATATGAGGAAGAAAAGTAAAGGGTTCTAACTGTTGTTCTGAGGGCAGGCTTGAATTGATAAGATCAAGCAGGTGTGCAAGTGAATTAGCAGTAGTTCGAGCACGTGTCAAAACTTGACTCATTTCATGTACTTTTGATAACTGATCCGTAAAGCGACTGTATTTCTTTTGACGTTCAGCTAACATATCATGAAGACATTTGATATCGAAGTCTACCTAAAAACATTAATAGTGAAAGATTTCAATACAGTGATCAACATTAGGTGTTCTGACTACCCAAAATATGCTTACTTTTTAGCCATTTTAAAAGTGTTTGAAGATGATTACCGGCCCTAAATCCCTATTATCTTCGAAGGGATAAAATAACTACCATTATAAGTGTATAATTCTAATCTTTGGTGTTTCGCTATTCAGAAATGAACTCTAATAATCTCCATGTAATTCTTTTTTTGTAAAATTAAAAGTAGTACATCTAGACAAAATTTGGAAAACAACTTTTTTACAATTAACGTACAATTTAAGAATTCCAATTTGAGATCAATCTGTCACAAACTTGATAAAATTAAATTTTGAATCAGAGAAACCAACCTCAACATTATTATTTTGACCTAAATGCCCTAATGACATCTCTATTTATCATCCTTTTCTTACTTTAAAAAACTCACTTCTTTCATTCTATTACAGAGAGTTGTCTGATCAAATGTGACCGCTTCAGCACATTGTTTTAGATGTTCTTGATAACGCATACAAAAATGGTGAATCTATCAAAAAAAAATAATTAGTGTCTATAGTTAGATAATGATACTCTAAGTTCACCTGTTCAGCATCTACAATACAAAATCTTGTAGTTATTGTACAAATCTAGCTTTTCTGACCAGTTTTTCGTATTATAGACAAATCGAATATTTACATCTAAACTAAATGGTAGGTCCTTTGTTGTTAATTCCACCAAAGCTTCACAAATAGATTTAAAAATCGAATCATTTTGACCCATTCTGATAAAAAATAAATATATAGTTACAAAACCTTTCTAACTGTAAAAGTTTTAACCATTTTACAGAATACCTCTTACTCAGAAATCAGATTTCAATCTGTTCTCACTTGAAAGTGGGAGCTATTAATCGAACTTACAAACGTTTTTAGTTAGAATAATTGCTCAAAATGTCTAAAATAATAATGAATGCACTAGGCTAGAGAGATGTTTGATCGGCTAGCAACAAAGAGGTTCAATAGTAACTGAAAATCATTTGACAATAATATGATTTATAACCCTAAGCTGTATGGAGACTTTCAGAAAATATACTGATCAGAAAAATGACATCATTTTTTTCGTCAGAAATAGATATTTCACAAATTGGAGAAATTGTAATCTTTAAGCTAAAAACTATTTATAATAACTTTAAATTTAGAATGAGAAGCAGTATATGAAGTATTATTAGAGTACATAATATAAAATTATTTCATCTTCAATAAGTTCCAAAAACGACTTGTATCATAGTGGACCTACACACCAAATATGAAGTCAATCGAACAAACTGCCATTTTAGGACTTGATGACGATTTAGGTTTTAGGTTACTTTCAGTGGGGTTAATGCCCCCCTTCCTGTGCATTAAAAAGTAACTCCCTATTGTGGGCCCCTTCATCCATCGCGTACCATGAATGCTAAAAAACCCACAACATGTTTCAAGATAAAATCTGAAGACCTGATCTTCATCCAAAATGTCTCTCTTCCATGATCTACTATTGTTGTTCGTGAATGGTTGAATTCCCACTTCTTTGGAAGATGGATTGGTCGTCGTTGCCCATATGAGTGGCCAGAAAATACTATTAACTCTCTCCGCAACTGTTTTGCATTTGCAGACGAATACGAAAAGTTTTATCTTCAATCCACAGCAGTTCCTACTGAAATCATTGATGTGGTTCCAGGAAGCTTGAGATGCTGGTAACAAATGCAGAAACCCATTCGAATTTTAAATAAAACTTTGTGCTATAAGCTTTCTTCTTACGTATTCATTTCTAGTAAAGTACGAGTATAAGAATTTTAAATAGGGAGATACATTTCAATTACCGTGGATTTTAAAACAAAATTTATTATCTAAACAACCTACCGCTCGATGATCTAATTTTTCACCAAAATGTTTAATTTCCTTCGGTGACGACAATGCCAAAGATCCACTTGATTGGGAATTTCTTATCAATGGACCAAACATAGGAATTTCTGAAAGATGCTTCAATTCTGGTGCCTGTTCTTCCCATACCACCTTTTTGCCCTCATGAACTACGACAATGTCCCGTCCTAAAATACAAACACAATCTATAAACTAATTATCAGTTCTCTCAATTTCTTTGCAAATCATTCGTAGGTGATGAGGGTGAGGTTAATTAATTTCAAATTACTTCTGTGTATTAGACATATCTAATAGAACCACGTCAAGTCTTCAATTCTAAATGTATCCAATGTTATTGGTGTAAGCCGTGTAATTTTGTTTAATAAAAAAACACAATATAAATGTTCAGCTTAGAAACAAATGTCAGATAAATTATATTAAAGATAACTTATTTCAAATCTCATAAAAATCGGTTGGACACCATTAGAGTTCTTTATTACGTAGGAAATACGCAGTAATTAAAGTTTTTGTTCAAAAGATTTGTTTCTTTTTAATTTCAAACCACCTACAAACAGACCTGTTATTGCTGTATGAGAAGATGCTGAAGTAGCTAAAGTTGCTCTTCTGGCGCTAGCAGTGCGTCGACTCTTAACTGCACTAGCCACTTCACCAGCAGCTGATAAGGCTGGAGAGTCAGACTGTAGGGAAGCTGTTGCTAATAGTTTTCCTCGGGGAACTGAGGCAGGGTCTAATAAAAAAACAAAAAATTGATAATAATGCAAAACAAAGATATAAGAAAATCATGCAAAGTTAACAGACACGCAAAAAAATATATCAACAAATTACCCAATCAAACCATTCCTCTATTCGCCAATGAAATGCTAACATCTGCCATCAAACAATAAAATACTCACTCTCTCTTGGTCCAGACAATATATCCATGATTCATCTAAAAGACATTGGACCTCTAGCATCACTAACATCATAAACAGATCTATTACAACCAACTGCATACCACAAATATGGAAAAATGCCATCACAATCCCCATACTCAAACCAAATAAAGA
>JAUYWI010108283.1:0-11073 GCA_034780595.1 Parotoplana pacifica
GTTTGTCTAGACGCACCCGGTTTTTAGTGGGCTATTGGTTTGTCTAGACGCACCCGGTTTTTAGTGGGCTATTGGTTCGTCTAGACGCACCCGGTTTTTAGCGGGCTATTGGTCCGTCTATTTATAATTTGCGTCAAATAGATCATACAATATCTATAGAACAATAACATTTATATATATTTATTATTCTGTCACAGATATTGTGGCAGTAAAAAAATTTCTCACGCCTAAAACTGACCCTAAATGCCAAAGGTTGAGTTATGTAACAAAATTTAAAATTGGGCCATGTTTTGAACATGACGTCCTCAACTTATAAATAGACGGACCAATAACCACACAATTTTAGTAAAAGCAATAATTCGTTTGATTTTGTAAGATGTCATAAGCTCAAAAAGAAATTCGAGTTACATTTCTCCCGAGCATGCTGAATTTATTTTCAAGTGAATTTACTCGTTCTTTTGTTTAATGTGTGTTAGATTTATAAAACAAACTTTTGGGAAATTTATATTGATCCAAAGAAATGCTTAATTTAGTTTATAGTAACTACAAAAATTTACAAAACGCCTTATTTTCGGCCATCTTAGATTTTATACTAATTGTATGGTCAGAAAAAATATAACTCTAATTTTTAGCTTATTACATCTTCTTATAAAATCAAGTGAAGCTTTGTTGTTACTACACATTCACAAAATTAAAAATACGCATAATTACTAATATATTTATAAGCTGATAGCAAACATAGTTTGAAATACCAATACACTTCATAGTTAATCTTGTTTTGAGATATATATCTCAGTGTAGAGATAGGTATGTATTATACTCTGTTAATTCATTTAGATCTAAGCGTTTTATTCATTAGGCTACATATATGTCGGTATTAAAATCAACCAAAATACCTCTGAACTTACCATTTTGAGGAACCTTTCGAATGAACGATTTGCTAAATTCACTTTGAGAATCTCTCGAATATTCTACAAAACTGGACAGTTGTTCAACCAGATCACCAAAGTTGGGACGCATTTCGGGAAAGCGACTCCAACACAACAACAATTGATCATATCTGAAAACAGAAAATGGCAAAATCTAATGTAATTAATATAATTAAACGGCGGAAATCTACAATTTATTTTCGGTACAGTTGCTCAACTCAATTTATTTTACCAACACTTTCGCTTCTAATAAAAGAACTAACTTCATAATTGCAATAAAAATGAAATTCAGTACAGCAGATGCGAGAACTGTTGTTTTTATTTGTACCCCACAAGGTGCTGCTAGGCCGTACATAATGGATGATCTCCATCAACAACTAATTCACTTAAAATTACTAGTCTTAATTCAATAAAATTTAGTTGAAGTGTTTAGTGCCCATTGCTTACAACTTGTGTGTCATTTACGCATTAGTAGATTATTGATATAGCAGACTTTTTTTAGAGATATGTAGATGCAAAAAAATCATCAATAAGTAAATTTGCATTTCAGCTATAGATACATTAGTTAAGTATAAGTAGATCGTACACGGTTTAGAAACCGATGTATATAATAAGAACTAAAAGTTTGGGCGTTTATTGAAACTAACTTTAGGTACACACTACCAGAACACAATTTCCTTTTATCCATGTAACAACTTTTATTCGTAATTAGAACATTTTAATCCAGGCTATGTCGCAAAAAGCTACGACACTCGATCATCTGGATGCAGTTTTCTTGGAATTTACAGAGAAACACTTGTTGGTAATCTCGTCTATACCAAACAAAAGTATGTCAACCGCAGTCATTCAGTACATTTGCTAGACGTGTGGGTGTATGTATGTATGTCTATATGCACGAATTATACTTATGAGGAAAATGATAGTTAACTCACAATTGACTGGGACAGTTTTCTGGCCGCTCCAACACATGACCACCCAGAATGAGATTGATCACTTGCCGATTCCGGTGTCCATAATAGGGATCCATTCCCAAGGTCATCACCTCCCAAATTGTTACTGCAAAGGCCCTGGAAGCGCGGAAAACAGGGCAAGTATTTGTATAAAGCTTAGAGATAATGCGACACCTGATAATACCTACTTCGTAACTTAATTCAAAAGACGGATACAACTTCGTCGTGATATAAATATTTATTTTGTGGATGATCTGCTTAGATTACTTCGATGTATCAAAAGATATGATAAGGAATCTTAATTACGCATTTTATGGACTTTCTTCACAATAACATTTGAGGTAGCTAACACAGAAGTGACCATTAGCTTCCATTTTTGGACATATTTTATTTGACATAACATTTTTGGTAAGATATTAACAAATACAGCAATAAAAACATAATAAAATTCAAAAACTCTATAAAATACTTGTGATTACTACCTTTATTGAATAGGGAATTAATAATGGCTGTTATAAAAAATTGCGTACCTACCAATACTGAAGAATGCAAGGTAAAATTTTGATAGATTTAAAAGTGTTATTAAATACATACAAATGGTTGTAAATCACATTTTATAGTATTAGCACATTTTTATATGAAGTTGAAGCCATTGAGCAAGAATTCTTCAAAAGGTGCGGCTTCTGACGGAAGTTATGTAATTAGAAACCATCGGATAAGAAGTGTTCCCTTACCAGACATCGGACTTATTGCTGAAAAAGCCATCCCTGATGGCCTCCGGAGACATCCAGCGCACAGGGAGCTTGGGTTCGTTCTGACGTCGGTAGTAGTCATTTCGGTATACATCGCGAGCTAGGCCGAAGTCACTCAATTTGACAATACGACCAGTCGAATGTCGATGGCTCACAAGACAATTCCTGGCAGCGATGTCTCTGAAATATGAAATAAGTGACGCTATGTTCTTTACTCTATTTGAAATTCATGCTATACCAATCCAAATTTGTTATAGCATTTCGCAAACGAATTTTTTGTACGACTGTTTTCTATACGACCAAATGTATACCGCCATTCATTTACAATTAAAATATGTCACGACATTTTGTAATGGACCAGTCAGAAAGAATACTCGGAGTGGTCAGATCTCCTCTTATAGTTTGCAGATTGAGGATCAATTTGTTGGAAACTGGAGTTTTCATCGATGGTGCCTCAATATGAATCCATAATGATAGTTGCAATATCTATGCATTTTATTAATTTATAGCGTTCCAAATTTATGAGTGATCCAATTTTTAAGAGTACAAAATAATCATGTTACTGTAATTGTCTTACGTAATACTAATTGTTTTATAAAGCAAATAGTTATAGACAACTTTTGGGAAATAATTCTGAGTTCTATCTAAATTTGACCTATTTGTACTTTTAGAATTCGACCACCCATTAATTTGAAACGTTTTGAAGCTTTTACTAATAATTTAATAAAATGCATAGACATTATGGATTCATATTGAACTTATTGAAGCAGCATCGTATTTAACCCTTTCCACACGGGGCTATTTAACCCTATCCATACCGGGCTGCTTAGTCTATAGTTAAGTTCTAGTAGGTTAAAATGTTACAGTGAAAAAATAACATTTTACAATTTTCCAATTTTAAATCAAATATACAGATACTTTTGGGTGAATCATTGTACACAATCACGTATAAAAAGCAACCGATTGTTAAATAAGAGTATGTACAACAATTATATCAACGTACTAAGAGTAAATAATAAATTGTAGTTTGTGTGTTCTAGATTAAAAGCCCCTGTTAAAAGTTGTTAAACAGATAATTAGGAAAAGGCTCACAAATGTCATAAAAAGCAATGGCATCAAAAATTTAAAAAAGAGTCAAGAGTCATATAACTGTTTCTTATTTCTCTCTCTCTCTCTTTCTCTTTATCCTCTTCTTCATTAATTTAAACAAACAATTTAGCACTCGTGTCTTTGATTCATATTTAATCTGTTTATTAATTTTAAAATTCAATCTAACACATGTTTGCCATTAGTTGGGTTTTTAATAATCAAAATGAATTAATACCACAGATTTCAATTATACCTGCCTATGCTTTTCAGAGGCTAGATAGAGCAGTAAGCGATTTACGCATCATAAGATGGATAGGCAGAATTTGTTATCGCTGCTTTGTAATTACTTTTGCTTGTGGTTGGCAAAATTCAGTGGTTTTGTATTAATACAGCGACGATTAAATACTTTTTATTAAATAACGAAATATTAAAAACTCAAGGGTAAAATATAACTTAACTGTTTGTAGATTATATACAAATATGTAATATTCTGTAGGTATTCATTAGTTAACTCTACAACGTCTTTGGTTGGAGGTAAGTAGGTACTTTAAAACATTTCTCGATAGAGGTTGATTTACAAACCAATAGCCAAAGAATAATGAAAATTACTCAAATATTTGAGGGAAAACAGTTCTAATTATTTAATAAATGCTGTAGAATGTAGTTTATGACTGAAATAAATACTATTTATTTTCACCATTCGAGCCTCAATCTCTGAATAAAAAGTTAATATTATTTCGCTCTTTTTCTCTATTTGGTGGCAAGTGTTCAAAAATATTGTCATTATTTCATTAAAATAACTAAATATAATTAAAGAACGCTGTAAAATATTTAAAAAAACCATAGAATCGACATAATTTTCTAACTTTTATTGAGGCTCCCAATGGTAACGTCTTTTATTTTTTGCCAATCAGAAAAGAGAATCTAAATTGTAAACCATAACCGATTTTTAAAAATAAGTAATCCGTCTAGTCCAACTGGATAACGTCTTTGATTAATGCACTAAAATGTTAAATTATCTTTGAAAGCCAAATGTCTACTAGATTGTCAACGTGGCCCATTGATTAGTTGCTAATTGGCTCTCGCCAGAGTTGCGGTATAACCAAATCTGAGAGACCGACCTGTGAACGTAGTGCTTGTCCTCCAGATACTGACAAGCCTTGGCAATATCCAATAATATTGACGTCAGATTGGGAACATCCAATGTGGCCTCGAACGTCTGCATGGTCACCCCGCTGTCCAGGCAAACCTCCTCCTGGCGCCCCCCACCACCACACGACAGCACATAGTCCGCCGCGTCACTGCCCCCCCGGTGCAGAGAGGGCGGCGGGGAATTCGGAGTGGAGCCCGATAGGCCGCTTCCAGCAGTGCCACCGCCCCCGCCGCTGCTTCCGATTCTGGACAGACCGCTGAGCACCGAGCGCCGCGCCTTGGCAGCCCGGCGCAGGTGAGCAGCCGATATTTTGGGCCGCGCCTCGTGGAGATATTCTCGGAGATTGCCCTGCTCCATCATCTCCAGAACGAGACATTGCAGTTGTCGCCCGGTGGGGTCCATGCACACCCCCACGAGGCTGACCAGGTTGGTGTGATTGTACTTAAACATGAGTAGGGCCTCCCGCTTGAACTCGTCCTCGCTGAGAGCAGTTGGGTTTCGAACCTGCAGTTTAAGAAAATGATTCGAGCACGTACTAAAATTGTGCAAACAGTGAAGCGGTTAGAAAGATTTACAAATAATGATTGAAAATTAATTGTCGCGGGGTTTGTTTACCTTGAGGGCGACACGTTGATAGCGTTTCTCGTCGGGTTTTATAATCCATTTGACCCAACCTTCCCAAGCTTTGCCGAACGCGCCACTTCCTAAAAATCGTAGGAAACGAATATTTCCGGGAGGAATCTTTGGTACCTAAATTTAAAAGAGCGCATTAAGTCAATAATACCCAAAACTAAGATTTCAATTTGTTGTTGCCCCAATCAATAACAACAAATCTTAGTGCTGGCTTGGAATATTAATTGGTTATGAAATTTCTGAAAGAATTTATTAAATCTCACCCAAATCTAAAGTCCACGAGAACCACTTACTTCATTGAAATTATCATCAGGATCAAAGGGATCGGGCGGCGGACTGACCAATCCAGCCGACTGGGTGTCATCCAGTGACAGCATGTCTCTATTCCACCAGGCATCCCCGCCTAAGCTGCTGAAGTCGACGGAGGTCATTTGGTGCAGCCCAGAAGGCGATGTTGTGGCAAGGGACAGTGGCGAAGCCGGGCCACTCATGTTCAGGTTGAGCAACATGTGGGCCTTGGCTTTGCTCTGCTGTGATTGGCGTCCTGAAAGCCAATTTTAACGAAATAGCTTTTTTATTAGGAAAAGTCGATAAAAACGTCAATTTTGCCCAGTTGATATCTTCAGAATTGTTTCTAAGTTTATAGCAAAGTATTCTTAACAACTTTGAATTTCTTCTTTGGATAAGCATTTAAAAAATTGGCATGGGCTTACGGTCATGGGAAATGTATTTTCATAAAATTAGTTATGTTGCTTTTGTTAAAATTCGATTAAACCCTATACTACTTACAAGTAATATGCATATATACTTTTGACAGTAGGACCACTCCACATTTTTAAATGCTTAAAACGTCAACGAAGGCAAACTCGTAAATTATAAGCCAATTAAGTGCACATGAAAAATACTTATTTTTCAAGGGATAGGAAAGTGCCACGTTGGGAAGATTTTTAAAACTTTCCCCAAGGAGCATCTTTTAGGACTTTTAGTATCTCGTGTAGAAAACTTGGGAGATGCCAAAACCAATTGAAAAACCCCGTGAAGCAATTAGTTTTACGGTTCAACCCTAGAATGACTGGACCATTTACAAACATATCTTCTGATTTTTCTAAAAACAAGTGACTTACTTTTAATCCACATAGCAGTAATCAGAAGAATAAGCAACAGGAGCGTTCCTCCTAGAATTCCGTATATTATAGGATTCGTTCCTAATTCTGGTTCTGGTGGTTTCACTAAATAAATGAAAATGATCTGGCATTTAAAATGCTAGTCGCATGCATAAATGGGTAGAAAATACATTCTACCGAGGCATTAGTGACAAAAATAACAAATCTATTATTACAATAATGAGCGCTTATCTCTAAACAGCTATTAGGAAAAGCGAACAAAGAGACAATAATATTTGAACAACTTAACCTGTTGAAGGAAGAGGATAGCTTTAATAAAAAAGTATTTGAAAATTGTTTGTATTTATGTATATCAGAGTAGCCATATCTTTTGTTAGTTTGTTCACAGCGAAGATTGAAATACATAGATGTAGGATTCAAAATATCATTATAACCAGGAAGGGCTATAAATGTCAAAGTTTTATTATGTACTGTTAATTCAGAAATGCTTAATATAAAACAATTTACAACAAAAAAATGATGTAAACAAGAAGACAGGGAAACATTTAAAGGAAATGTATGAATTGCCAAGAATGAAGATCTAAAAAACACAAAAAAGTACGGAGACAAGGTTTGTATAAATTAATTTAATTTTTTTGGAATGCTAAAAGTGAACTATATACAGTAAAACCAACTCTTACATAAAAGATGATCGTTTCAAGCTGTGTAGTCTAAGTTGTACAGACTAAACTGAAATTAATTATATTCTATAAGTAAAATGGTAAAATCCGATAGGAAATACAAAAATACTAGAAACAACTACGAATAGCTACGATTGTTACCTTCACTTTGTATGTACCTGTGTAACTTTTAACATTTCAAATAACTAAATTGGTTCTTTAAAAAAAGCTTGTTTTCCGCGCTTTGAATACCTATTAATTCATACATTTCCTTTAAAAACCTTGTATATTTATAGACATTTTGTTGAGAAATAAGCCTATTTTGGGTGCTAAAAGAGCCTCTGCCTTATAACCCGACCCTTCTATCAAGGCAGAATACCACTTAGCTCATAGGAATGCCTCCAAATCTTTACTAATCTTCAGGAAAGGTTTTCAATGCCCCAACGACAAAAATACAATTAGAAAGCCAGGAAACACTGTTGTTGTGTTCTTTTCTATCACACCTATTATTTTTGAGGTATTGAATCATTTTACTCACCAAATGTTGTCGGCTTGATTAGTTTCGGAGTTGAAGGATCACTAAATTCTACATCATTTTTGGCGACAATATGAATATTGGTAGGTTGGAACGGATTGAGAGTATACTCGATAACTGTTTGATTGGTTTTTACAGTATTGTACTTCTCGGTTTTATTGTTTGGAGAACTAAAAAGAAATATAAATTATATCGGTTAAATTGAAATTAATGATTGTTGGTGAGAACACAATTTTTCCATTTTAATTAAAAGTACGCTTTCAAATACATTTTTTGTCAGAAAAGGATGGCGGTTGCTTCAATCACAGATATATTTCTTTTAACAGAAAGATATCTGTGGTTTCAATAATCTTATATATTGATTATATTTATTGATATCAATGTAGGTAATAATAAAAAAACACAGAATCAACTGAAATTCAATACTGCGATTCTATTTTTGGATTATTTATTTTTCATGGAATACACGACAGCCAAAAGCATATGAGACGATGCAACAAATATTAGATGTATTGTTTAAAGCTCTTATTTTGAATAAGATGTCTGGTAAATAAATGTTGGATCCTTTTTAATTAATTTCAATATTTTCTCAATTGCGTTACTTTATGGACACATTGTATGGACACATTGTATGGACACATTGTATGGACACATTGTATGGACACATTGTATGGACACATTGTATGGACACACTGTATGGACACATTGTATGGACACATTGTATGGACACATTGCATAATGTAGAAGTAGCTTGCAGATGAAATAATCTACACTTACGAGAAAACAGAGAATGTTTAAATTAATGTCAACCATGAATAACATCTTCAAACGCTCATTAATTTCGATACAACCAATATGTGCACTTCATACATAAACTGCAGCCCAATCCCGACTAATAAGATCGCTTAGCAAGCAATTAGTCGGGGCGGTGGCTCCCCCTTCAGGTGCAGCGAACGACGTCCCAAAGCTGATCCCCCCCCCCAAATGAGAGTTGGGGAAAAAATTAAGTGACAGCAACTGCCGTGTCATTGAGGGTTCAATGTACATCTACTATTAAAAAATCGGTTTAACAAGTCGATTTGTTTCACTTCAAATGTCTACTGCTGACTCCTATTGGTGCTACAAGCAATACAAATTTGGGAAATAGGTTTTTGTTAAAAATAGTCAGTCATTAAAAACATTAAATACACAACTACTTGCAAGTAACATACATATAAAGTACATAATTTTAATAAAACGACACAACACATTTTAACAGAAAAACGATTTCCTGTTATCGTAGCACCAATAAATTTTTAATGAATCGAAACAACTTGTAAATCCTATATTTTTTAACACAGGCGTGACCACTTTGAGTGATTCCTGGGGTCATAGGAACCATCGCGTCGCTCTGTGGCACGGCTGACGTCCAATTCCTGTGATCTATTTTTTTTCCTTGGGACATCGTAAGCACATAAAACGCTTATTGAAATTTAAGTCATTCAAAGCAGGAGAAATATTGTCAATCAATTATTTTATGAATATGCTAAATTCAGTCAGTTTGGAGGTCCAGTAGGTGATAGAGGGGTGGTAATAAAAAAGAATAAAAGAAACAAATCAAAGTCATGATTTAAAAAAGTGTATTCAAAAATTTTAAAACGTAAATTTGTTTTAATAGTGAAATTCATCAATAATATTATAGGGTGATTTGTAATTAAGTGCGTATTTTAAGAGAAATAATATTGATTTATTAGATGATTTGTTATTTGTCATTATTATATCTATGGATTTTCAAACATTAATTCGGTGATTTGTTATTTGTCTATACCATTGATATACCATTGATATACCATTGATCTACATATCAATGGTCTATACTACATATCTATGGATTTTCAAACATTAATTCCTATACTCTATATCTGTGAATTATACGATATATTTATTAGAAGATTTATTCACATTTTGACAAAGTTCATAACAATGGAATTCTCGTCTGAAAAAATGTTGAAACTCTATGCAGTAATGTTACGAATGCGAATAAAACACATCAAATTTTGGAAACTGCTTGGCCAAGTGACACAGTAAATCTTCGACACGTGTAGAAAATAACTCAATATTTTCTGAGGGCAATCGCGAAAGCTTTGGACATGCGGCTGGATAAGGACGACTAAAATGTGACAAACGAAAGGACGCCATTGACGAAATTAATGAACTCATCACGCGTGACAATTCTCTATCAATTAGGAATTTGAAGACAGTGACAAACTTATCCTACAGTATGATTCAACGAATTCTAAACGAAGACATGGAGAAGATTTGGATGAAAACCCGGTGGATTCCTCATGTCCTAACTGAAAATAATCGCATTCGTCGTGTCGAACTCTGTGGATAAATGCTTCAGGCTTTACAATCAAGACTCTCTCAAAAGAACCTTTGTGTGATCGACGAGAAATGGTTCTACCTGCTGCGGAAGCTACAACCTCATTGCAACATCGGTTCCTGGATGGGCCCTGATGGTGATCGTCTTCAGACTCCACGGAGATTAAACACGGAGAAGAAATGTATGGTAATAGTGGCTGTAACCCTTCGTGGAGACCATTTCGTCAAGGAGGTGGTTGAAGACTCAATAGATTCAGATGCATATGTACTCTTTCTACGTGAAATGGGTCAGCATTTTAGTTCAATTAGAGAACCTCTTCCTCTAGAAAATATACATTTAATTCACGACAACGCAAGGCCGCACACGTCAAATGTAACAACGATTTTTCTCATCTCTAAGAATATCAAACTCATAAAGCAGCCGCCATATTCTCCTTAAACAAACTTGTGTGATAGGTTCGTTTTCCCTCAACTCGAAGCCATCAGGAATCGTCTCGAATTTGCTGACAAAAACGATTTGAAAATATTTATCCAGAACCAACTGCCTAAATTCACAAGGCCCATGATGGAAAAAGCTCTTCAAAAATTGAATACTGATTTGGAGAAGATTGCTGAAAGTGAGGGACATTATCTGTAGATACTATGACAATGTTTCAGTTTGTTTACATTACTATCTCACGTATTTTGCTATTTATAGTAAAATATTAACAATTATCAGCTAATAATTCAATATTATTTCTCTCAAAATACGCACTTAATATAAATAAAATTGCCTAATATTTGTTTCAATTAAAAAAAGTATTCAAACGTCATAGTATAGGCTGTCTCATAAAAAAGTTCGTTTTTTATTTACAAATTCGCTTTTATTTACAAACTTCAAAATTATTA
>JAUYWI010108294.1:0-11071 GCA_034780595.1 Parotoplana pacifica
GAATTCAAACCAAACACCTATAGAGAATTGAAGGACCAGGCAGCAAACCGAGAAGAATGGAGAAAGTGGATGCCATAGAAATGAAAGGATATCCACAAGAGCTGTTGTGTTTATTCGGCTAAATGCAATATTTGCAGTCAATCTTACATCGGCTCATGTATCCCACAATTACATGTCAGAGCCAGGTAACACTACAAGAGCCCGACAAGCTCTATATTCATCCATAGATCCCACTCCGTTGGCGACTTCAAATTCGAGATAATATCTACAGACCACAATATATCGAACTACGGGCAAAAGAGCCTCTACTCATTAAAGAGAGAAAAGCTGGAATAAATAACCAACTAGAACTAACCCAATTTGCGAAACTTACGTTTCAACTTATGTAACTTCTTGTATCTTCATACTATTTTTACGTATTTGTTATTACGGCCTGTCTCTTTCCAACTGCTATTGTACCTACTGGTTTGATATTGTTCCTTCGTTTGTATTATTGATTTTTTGAGTTATACTTACCTACATCTCAGAATGTTTCTTGTCTGTACTCGTAATTTCTATGACTTAATTTAATCTTGCCTATGAATAGGTTGTTTTACAACGAAATATAAGGCTTTATTTACTTTTACTTTTTAAAATTTAGTAGCCTTTGGGCTCCTTACATCTATTTATTTAATTTTGTTTTATTCATATATTTGAACTAGATAGATAACAACTTTAAAATGATGTTTCTTACAAATCATATATCGTATTAACGTAATTTTTGTTGCAAACAGCATCTAATTTTATTTTATTTCATTATACCAAATTTCACTTAAATCGGTGAATTTTCTTTTTATACTACTATCATATATTACTCGTTTTTAGACAGTTGCTAGGGTGTATCAACAAGACTAAAAGTAATTTTTATAGTTCCTTGGACACTTAATATATGTGCCAAATTTCATCTAAATCGGTTAAAGTTTATGGACCGTAATCGATAATGAAGGAAGAAGAAACAATTCTAGAAAAAAATGCCTAAGGATTAATAACCCAAAAATTACTGATCCAATTTCTATGAAATTTATACACGTTATTAACATTGCAAATCTCAATCTATAATCTATACTGACCGAAATTGGTTGTTATAGGATTTGAAATGTCTGAGTTATAGATGTCCAAAGTTTAGACCATATATGAAGTCTTGTAATATACTCTGGCAATGTTAACTAATATGCTCATAGAGTTAACAGCTTATTACCATAGGCCTAGATATTATTTTTGATTTGGTAAAATAATAGTTCTTGTAAAAATATGTTAATAATTGTATTTTATTCAAAAATTACTGTTTTTGTTAGATCAGTATTTTGTACAATATAGCACATAGGTACAATAGTTGTTAAACATACTTTTATCAGGTACTATAAATTGTGGAAATTCATGATTTGTTCATAGCTACATAGCTCATCATATTCAATTTATTTTACTTTTCAGAGAATCTGTTCTCCGTGGTGATTTGGGTCAAGCTCACACACAATATCTCATCAGTCTTATTGATCTATTAGCTGCATGTGCCGAGGTATGATGTCGCTCATGATATATTATGTTAGGTTATTTCTTCTATTTGTTTATTATTTGATCTCAGGGAGAAAATCGATATATTGAGTCTCTGTGTCAGACGATTTTGTCAGTAGAGGATCTGCTCAAAGTATTAAACAATGTCACCATGCCATCACAGCTCAAAAGGCCATTTCTCCGTTACTTACTTTTCGCCTACATGAAAACTACGAGCTCTTCTGAGGCGGGTGCTACCGACATTTTACGGGATAGGTAAGAGAAATACTCCTAAATATGTAAAAATTAAATTTGTAAATTGATCTCAATTAATCGCAAATTGATCTCTTGAATATGTGGTTAGCGGATCTCGTGGGTATGTACGAGTAGTAGCGAATCTTATAAGTTGGTAGATATATTATTCAATGTTCTCTTTTTTTCATGTTTAAAATTATACATAAAGTTTGAATAAGAATATTTTATGTTCTACTACTCTATTTTTATGGTATATTGTAACAATTTCATTGAGTTGGAAATTTATATTATTAATCTACGATATTCAGAGATTGGTTCTGTTTATATAGTCAGTTTAATTAAATTAAATATTGACTACAATTTCAGGTGTGCTGGGTAAGTTAAAAACATAGATTATATTGGAATGCAATTTAGACCATAGGTCTTTCTTTTATATCTGTCTTCTTTGTCATACCTTGTTTCAACATTTTTATATCACAATTAGTACTTTTTAAATAGTCGTCTGCTATATCCATTATATGTGTTACTTTTTTAATTCTTTTATTTTCTAATTCGATAAACTTAGGTAGAACGTCCGTTAAAATTTCTAATAATGTAGTGCTCCTATGATGACCAAACATAAGTGATCATATTTTATATTTCAGATTAAACAAGCTTTAAAAAATAATTTTGTTTGTAATTTTAATAGTATTGATAACGTTTTGACTTCAGTAACTGGCACATTACTATTATATATATTAAGGACTAGGTGTGCCTAATTTGGAATCAATACTGCCATCTAATCAAAATTTGTAAGCCAATAAAATTCCAATTTTTCCTAGTTGGCCGTCACTTGACCTTGACAGACCAAAACTCAACATCAGAAAATTGGTTTGGGCATTTTTTTAACAATACCCCCACCCCCCCCCCCCGAAGTCTTAGAAGAGTTAGTGAAACGGAGGACAATGTTTTATCCTTTTTTTATTATAGTGTTCACAAATTTATAAATTAGCGTTACAAATAATAAAATTTTGTAGATGTTTTTATTTAAAACAGCTACAATATTCTATACCTACTAAAAATCTAAGCTAAGAGGACTATCAAAAGTTTAAGATTCTTACTATTTTCATTTTTAGCCTTTTACACAGAGTGGTGTTGTATTGGTGTAACAATTTTGTACAAGATTTGATAGAGACATTATGATAAAAAATAATTTACAAAATATAAGAAATTCACAAGTAAAACGAAATACTTTAAAATTTGGTCTTGCAATTAGTTAAATATATCAGAAATAACAAATTTTTCTATGAAATACCTACAACCAAGAAAGGTTATAACATTTTCATTTTTGTACAATTGCATCAATTTTGATCACCTTTTTGATCCATATGTAGAACAATTGTCTTGATCACAAATCTAATAATTATATTTTTATACCAAAATTGATGCTTAGCTATATCACTCTGTGTTGCCACTTTCTTAGACAATCGCAGTATATTCATATCTACATTAATAAATTGTTAACTTTTATTTTATTTATTAAGTAATTATATATGTGATAATTTATTTTTCATCTGATTGGTATTTTGTTATAGGAAGTACCTATGTACCTAAATGGAAATATTATTGCGTATGATTATTTAGTATTTTTAAATTAAATATTATTTAAAAGCTAGGTAGATATGTTATATTTTATGTACATGTGTCTGTGTGTTTATTTGTCTGTATATATGTAATGTTTTTATATCTGCTGTTATATTATCGGCTGCAAAAATCCAGGGCTATGTATATTTACCAAAATGTTTATTTCGTGTATTAGTGGAAATATTATCTTAATATTAATATAACTCAATAGTATATTGCCTATAATGCAAACTAATTGTTTTGCAAATCTAGTTGGATCAGGACGTCTTCTATTTGACCATGAATAGGTAATTCTAAGACAACTGTTCTGTGTGAATCAATCAAATAGTGATTGCTGATGACAATTTTATACACTATTCTGAAACCGGATCATTTCCCATACAATATTAATTAAGTTAGTGATATCTGTCTATGTATCTTTTAGAAAGTTGGTTTTCTTTTTGCTAAATTTAAGTGCAAAACATTTATCATTTTTGTATGTGCACTTTATGATAGTGTTGATGAATTCCACAATTTTTAAATAAAGTATTTAGACCAGTTCTTATACGCGTATAGATATAGAAATTCAAACTATTTTTAGATATTGAAATACAACATGCAGGTACTTGTAAAAAATTTAGTGGACTTCGAATCTGTTGAATTTAAAAGAAGTCGCATTACAAAAAAAGTTATTATTTACCAAGAAACGTACTTTCTAAATTCTTTCTAAAACACTTTAACGTATCTCTACCAAACCTATATAGTCCAGGAGATGATCACTTTAATGGGAAATTTAGCCCAAAAGGTTTGACTGATCAGGTAAGAAAATCAATTTCCAGTGGATGTAGGATCATGCCATTTTTCTACTTATTTGTGAAATGAATAGAAGTCAGTTCACTGAATTTTAAGTCAATTCGATAAACGTGAAAATTGCGATTTTTTTAAGAGATAGGAATTTAACATAGGACGGACCATTTGATGTCACGTGTGACGTCACGACAGGTTGTGCAACTTAAAACCAGTTAAAGCTTTTGGTCTAAATTTCCAGGACTACTAATATCTGTGATACATACATGTAAGAAATAGAAAGTGCAAATTAAAGGGATAGTTTCCAATAATTTGAGGGAAAAGAAACCAAATCATTCCAGAATATTCTCAAAACAAGTAATCGATAGAGAATCTTTCAACCATATTACATAATTGACAGTGTTTATTATTCATCATAAATTCATAATACCTACCTATCTTTTAGTTTGTATAGATAAATAATCTGGTCGATTTCGATAAGCCTATAGTTTTTTATGGTGCAAATCTTTGAGATATTATTAGCTGGGTAAAGCATAAGCACGCACAAAATTAATACAAGAATATCAAGTTTTGCAAAAACAGTCTGAGGTCTCAGGCAAGAGATAATTATTCTCATTAAAATAATTTTTTAATGGACCAATTTATTAAACATAATGTAAACATAATGGATACTTTTATGTCATTTAAAAGATTTTTTCTAAAAGAGTTTTTATGATGATGACTATTCTCCCTTGAGGTGATTCCAAAGCTAGTTACTAAATATTGTTATATTAATTTTATGCTTATAGCTCTTGTAGATGGAAGTGATATTTTTTTATATTATAAAAATACATGCTTTGAGAAATTAGGCTCTACATTATGTTATGATTTCAATGACATTAGTATAAAAATTAATTTATTTCTTTGATTTTTTATTGAAATGTTAGTCAAATGGACTTTCTAAGGTACCGTATAACATGGCGATCAGTTGTATAAATTTTACCTATCACTGTTATTAGATTAGTTTTATATTCGTATCTATACTTTTCTATATTTACCTTTCCAGTTTCCCAATTTGATGAATTTATTAATAGTAGATTTTAGTTGATAGGCAAATATTGAGTAAACCCCAAAAATGTTACCTAACACGGGTCGTAGGGATAAGTTAAATGTTTTGCAAGGCAAGTATTTAAATCACTTGACCTTATTGAATGTGTAACAACAGAGAAGAATTTTATTTATGCCCGGGTCATTTCAATTTACATTTAGTATCTATATAAAATGTGAAATAAAATAAGTTGACATCTCTAACCTTTATGCTGCTACTATATAAAAAAATATACTGAAATGGGAACTTTTATATGCAGTGTTGTGGATTTTTGTATGTGTGTCATCCGTAAATGTGATACGAACATTAATTTAACTCCGACATTTAACTATTTTATCTTGATCTGTATTATTAGTAGTTATTAGAACAGTTTAGTTTATCTTACTAACAAAAGTAATTCAGTAGCTGAAATTTCCAAAATATTGGTATTTATCAAATTTAGTTTTTGAAAGATTTATTTAAAATAGATAGTCTTTTAAATGTGACATCAAGAACTAGTGGGTATTTGTCTGATTAATCATGATATAGAGTCAATTACCTTCTATAACGATGATTGCCTTTCTGTACCAAAAAATATGGTAGTCTCCCCAGCTGAAATATAGGTACTCGTGCAAATAGATTATTAGAATAAATAGGTAGGGCAGTCATCTATTATTATTATTATTATATTTATTGCAAATTTCTACTTCGGTTTACACAATTGTGAATTTAATATTATGTACGACATTACCCTAAAAATGAATATTTTCATACCATTATGTTTCACCTTGTGTATTTCCTCTAATAAGTTTTCATATTCAATAAAAAAATGTAATGGCAAATGTTTCACATTAGTCTTAGAACACTCATGTATATACATATATATTTCTTATCATAGATGTCTATTAAATAGTTGTATATTCTTACATTTATTTCATTATTATTTTGTTCAATGAGAAATTAATGCTATTTTCGAAATTATAATTTATTTACCCATTTATTTTATATTGTGTTTTGTCTATTGGAAGTTTTATTTTAATTTACATATTTAATAGAATAATTTGTTTTTATATTGTAGAGAAATTTGGCAACTTTTAGATAACTTAGCTGAAGAGGTGAATGTACTAGCTGATTATGTTCATGACGCCTCCGGAGAAACGCTTTTCTACATGCTTACTAAACCCTTTCCAAAAAGGTTGATCAGTTTTTTTATTTCATTGATACTTTAAGAATCAGAACAATAAGACGTTTCCAATTAGTTTCATTTTCGTGTGTTCAAAAATATTTAACTTTTCCTTTACGTTTTTTTATTTTTTCAGTCTCAGTGAACACAAAAATTGTGAGATCTGTCGGATTAATGCATCAGACGAAACAAGCAAGCCACGCATAAATTCCAAGTAAGAGAAGCCCAAATGGTTTTCATATTATATTACTAAACATAGTTTGATTTTCAGATATCTAATCGCAGAACTAGTTCTGTGGATCTAACATGAATAACTATTAAAGAATACCTGTTTCTGATGTCCAATACATAATAAACATGGCACTCATAGGGGTAGATTTCCTTTTCCAACCTTGACCATTATAATATTCCCAGCTGTTTATTGGAACGTAGGGGTGACCTGATAGATATATAGGTGATTTATATAAAAAGTAAACTATAGTTTCATAATAATCTGTTCTGTTTTGCCGTCAAACTGATTAACAGATACTTTTTAACTGTAAATTAACAATAAAACTAGTATCATGTTGATTTACTTGAAGTGACTGGGCTGAAATTTGATACATTATGCTTTAACATAGCTAGCAGCTAACTTTCTGTTTTTAATTGACCCTTATTGCTTTAAAGTCTCGCCCAAAATGAATATTTTACAAAAACTATAAATTTTAAAATTAAAATAATTGCATGTTAGGTATAGTAATATACATTTGAAATTTCAAATGATCTAGAATATAACCATTTTATATCAATCAGGATCATTGAATAACTTTTGTATATCTATATGAAATTGTTGAAGACATGACATAGACATTCAAGATTTAAAATATTAGTGACAATTCAAGTCAATCATTCTACCTAGGGACTGCAAAGATATTCAAATTTTAAAAGTCAATGTTCATTATTTTTTGTCACAAATAATTTTTTATACATTTTCTGAATATCCGTTTACAAATGACAAAGCTACTTGGACAAAAATATAGCTAAAATATACGCGGGTGGTATTATTTTACAAAAAATGTCATTTTATTTCTCTAATGTTTCTCTATGGTTTTTTAATTTCTTCAGTCTATATATTCATGTTTTTGTCAAAAAAATCCTTCTTTGCCCTTCAATTTTCAAATATGTAGTATTTGCATTACTTTACCAACATGATATGACACCTACTACTTAGATGTTAAAATTAATCTTTGCTTCTATGAACTTTAGTGAATTGAAAAAACTAAACGAAGAAGATGTAAAAGCCCATGCAGCACTACGCTATTTATTTGATGCAGTACTTCCATTTATTCAGGTAATTATTTTTTTCCTAGCTACGCACCTCATCATCATAACTGTTAGGAAAAGAGTATCGGTATATTTGATTGGTATTTAAGGGGTTGATTTATGTTAATGTAGAGGTAATATATTTAATATCGAAAATGTAGATGGTGTATACCTTTTAAATGAGACTTCAATTATTTTTCAAAAACATAATATTTATTGGCTACCTATTAATAACACACATACATATTCTACGTAGCATTATCTAAAATATTTTCTTATACGCCTATAGATAAATAAAAAATGTCATTAGTTCTTTAGCTCAACTTACTACTTAAAACTCCTACCTAACCTCCTCCATGATTTTGATAATTGAATTTTATGTTTATGATTAATCTGTGCTTTTAGTAATTAGATGAAATTTCTATTGATATTAATGATATAAATTTAACATATGGTTTTTAGCAACCATAGATATACGCATTTCTGTTGATAACAAATAGATAACTTTTATCGTAAATAAGAATAGAAATACAATGATGTTATGCCTCATCGTCTTTGGTGACGGAGGGGCAGTAAAATTACCTATAAGTTTTTCTAGAAATTGTTTACAAAAATGCCTCAAGCAATCTATATATAAAGAGTTTTTTTTGGTGTAAAGGTCATTCATGTTATGGCTCTATGAAACAGTGTATCATTGTTACATTTATATTCCGAGTTTTTCAAAGTATTATTTTTGCCTCACTGAGGTATAAAAAACAACTGTGTCACTATCTTTTACTGTATATTATATAAAGTGAAAGATTATGACACAGTTGTGGTTTGATATACCTAAACTTGAAATAACCAAAACTTTGACGGAAAAAAATTAGGTAACTGTAATCGGTTTCTATATTTTCAAAACAATTATTAATGATAATCAACCTTTAAAATTTAAAATAACTGGTCTATTCTAAGCTGATTCTATTCCCAGCTGATTAAGGACACTACATAGATAATTAATATAAAAGAATCACTTTAAGATTTTTGAGAAGTGATCTATTTTTTTTTGGTTATAAGGTATCTAATAAAGAAGTCTTCTATAAAATTCAATTTTGATTGTGAATATTCTTTTAAATGAAAATCGGAACAATGATAAAAAGGTTCATCGCAGTATGAAATTGTATAGGTTAGAGAGTTTGAATGTTGTCTGTGTAATAATAATAATATTTTATTTAATGACAATTCATATAAGAATATCAAAGTTGGGAGTCCATGAGTGAATTATGTAGAGAATAAATCGGTTTTTAATAATTTTTTGAAAGTGAACCAGTTAGTTTGAGAATGACATTGAGCAGACAGTGCTCCAGATATGAGGTGCATAAAAACTAAAGGCGCCAGCGTCCCCAATGCTCCTTGGGATTGGTTGGTGGAAACGGAGTGCCGTCTGCGATCTCAAATTTATAGAGCTAGTAGCAGAGGCAGTTGGTGTAAGAAAAAACTGCAGATATGAAGGTGCCGTTTTGAGATGACATTTGAAGACAAGGCAACAGATTTTATAGTTGATCTATTTTACGAATGGGGAGCCAGTGGAGCTCTCGTGATATGAGAGTGTCTGGGGAGTTATTTGATCATCCGAGCACAACAACCAGCGAGAATTGCAAATAGTCAATTCTGGAAAACACGAAAGCACATATGATGGTTTTAGTAGTATCTTCAGAAAGATAACATCGAATATGGCGAAGGTTGCGAAGGAAGAAGTAAGATGATTTGCATAGGCTTTTTATGTGCTCTTCCATTTTCAAACCCGAATCAAAAATATCGCCCAGACATTTGACATTAGGCGTCGAGGTGACATCATTCCCGCAGACATTTATGGTTTGAGCTCTTAATTGATCCGTTCGAAAGGGAGAACCACAGAGTAAAACCTCAGACTTGGTGGGATTGAGTTTCAAACGGTTGCAGTTAAACCAATGCTAGCCAAACTAGCTTGATACTCAATTTTATTGTTATGTTGGTCACATGTTCTGACGGCTGTATCTATCTGCCTCCCTGTCGATTTTTTCGTTTCTTTCAACGTGCTTCTTCTAGCTCCTCTATTACTTAGAGAGGTATGCTCTCTCATGTTGGTCAAAGTCATGGTATTGTCAACATCCAAACAACAATAGCTCCTCCCATATCATCTTCTTCAGTTTCAGCGGTGTCATAGAAATCATGGTGGCCATTAAAATCCCCTGTGAAGACTCTATCTGGATCCATGACCAGCGCTACATCTGCCTATTTACATTTCTAAAATTATTATTTCTAATATTCTTATAGTGAGATCAGTTAGGTCTAAAAATGGGTATTCTATCTACAAATCAGAAAAAGCACAATATTGTTTATTTTGAACTGAGCACCCCAAAAATATCGATAACTCCCATTATTTCTGATCTGAATTATAAATACTCCTGTCAGGCCAAATATTGATTGCAATTGTTTGCTTGGTGGATATGTTGTCAAAAGTGAATATTTAAGTTACAGGTATTACAACTAAGTTTTTTGGATATAGGGTGGTGCAACCTACCTGAGAACAAAGAAAATCAATCTTTTTTCATTTTCTAAATTTACACTCATTAGCGTTTCACTAAATTTTTTAGAAAAATGTTCCTTATTATAATCTTGCGTATATTTTACATGTATTGTTTGAGTTGTAACTACAAAATTATATCTGTTATTTTAACAGTGTAGATAGTTACGTTTTCAGTTTGTGATTTCAATGTAGATTGCGTCAGGATTCTGCCCGACAGACCGATGAGGCGGGAGCTGCTATGGTCGGTCAGCATGACAACGAGGAAGTGGCCGCCGCTGAAGAGCACCTGACCCGTTTGATTGAGGAGAGAGACAGTCTGGTGAAAACTGGCGTCTACACAATGGAGGACCAGATCATTGTGGACCTCGAGCGTGAAATACGCAAATGTATAAATGTTGTCAGTGCAAATGCTAATCAGATGCAAGATCGATAATATTTGTGGTTGTAGATGCTCTATTACCATTACTTTGTCATATCATATAGAAATATTTTTATATTTAACACCTATAACGTATTATATTAACAGCCCAAATATAAAAGACAAGTGATTTCCATTAAAATGTTAGATTTACTTTTTAAAATTTATAATTTTCCCGCTTTTTTAAAATTTTTGTACATGTTGGGGGAGTTATCCTAAGGATTTTTCAAATTTAATAAAAACCTATCACGAGAATCGTAATTTAAGGAGAAATATAAACAGGAGGTTTTTATACAGCCATGTTTATTCATAAAATAGTGACTAGTTTCGTAAATTCACTTTACATCGTCAGACTTAAAT
>JAUYWI010108305.1:0-22007 GCA_034780595.1 Parotoplana pacifica
AGTGTACGGAAAAGTAGTACTTTTCCGTACACTTTCAGTAGCAAAAAGTAAACTTTTCCAGGCATGCATAGAGAAAATCCTATATATCTATTTCGATACGAAAAATGGAAAATTTAATTTTCTTGTAAAATATGAATAGTTCATTGGAATGACTTAATATTTGGCAGGTCTATTTTTTACGTTATAACTGTGTCAAGTAAGTAGGTTAGGTATGCTTTATATAAAGTCAGATATTTAGGTCAGATGATTTTGGGACCGAACCGGGCCGACACATTAATACCTTTTAAGACAGGACGTACTATGGCGTCCACACAAATTTATTCAGTTTCACTGGCTGGCGGCTCAGGAAGTTGTTTCTGACACATTCTAGGGTCTGATAGATAACTAATATCTATTTTTTAGCAAAATAATTTGTTTCTAACACATTCTGAAATTATACCTAATATATATATAATTCTATTTTTAGCAAAATATGAGAATATACCGTTTTAGTAGAATATTAAATTTAAACATACTGTCAACCAATGCAAAGCAAGTAGATCCGGAGCCCATGGGCCGGGGGTTATTTAATGTTGCGCGCTTCAACTATTTGACATGAATACTTTTAAAACATCACAAAAAATGAAAAGAATCCATTCATATTTGTTTGGTTCCAAGATCGATTTGGTATACCTTGGTTCCCTAGTCACTAAAATCACCTTAAGACGTTGCATAAATACTGGAAAATGCATTTAAGATGTTCTTGAAAAGATCCAAAATGTCTATTATATTATGCTTGGGCCCCCAGGCCTAGGGTCGATTTTGGTATACAACTACCTTATGGTTCCCTGGTTCCCTTGTCACTAACACATCTTAGGACGTTGCACCAATATTGCAAAATGAATTTAAGACGCGTCTATTCTAAATTTTTAATTAGGCATGTTAATAATGAATAATTTTAATGTTTGGCGCCGCAAGCTGAATTTTGGAATATAACAAGTTTATCGTAAGACGTTTCAAAAAGCATGCAAAGTTAACTTATGATGATGATAATTATGGAATGCTGAGCTTTGGCCGACTCATTTGAAATTATCCGCCAAGCTTTGGAATCCTTTGTTGTAGAGTTCACTAAATCCATACTCAGTCCAGACTATTTTCTGATGTTTCCAAGATATTGTGTCTTTAGTCCACTTCTTTAACGTCAGCCTTCTATTTTGCCATCAATGGTCTCCTCATCCACATGTGTTCTGTCCGTTGGTTGATAGCTCTGTTCCAATTCGCATAACTTTTGCATTTAATTTCAAGAGGTGCCTCTTTCCAGTATTATTTACTTGATCAATCATGTCTTGTATCTCTTTCTGATTTTTTTGCAATCAAAACTGAATCGTCGACATACCTACGTATGTAGCTTAAGACGTTTTTAAAAAGGAGAAAAATATCCATTATATTAATGTTGGGCGCCCCAGGGTCGAGTTTGGTTCCCCGGTCACTAAAACACCTTAAAGCAGTTGCATAAATGCTGCAAAGTACACTTAAGAAGCTTTTATCTCAATTTAAATAGTGAATAATGTTAATGTTAAAAGAGCTGGCAAGCTAGATACATCTAAATTGGCTTCGCTGAACTAACTTTTGGTAACAATTTTGCTTTCTGGTAGGTTAAACAAAAATCAAAATGTTACATGAGTTTAATCAAATGGAGGTAACCACCTTATGGTTCCCCAGTCAATTAAAAAACACCTTAAAAAGTTGCACAAATACTGCCAAATACACTTCCGACCCGTTCTCAATAGAGAATAATTCTAATGTTAAATGGCCCTAGCTGCGTTTTGGGATGTATTAGTTTATTTTTGTGCAAAAGTTTAAAAAAAAGTTTTGCAAAGTTGACTTGAGACATTCTTTAAAGGGGTCAATATGTTCATGATATGTTGAGCGTCCCAAGGTCAACTTTGGTATACCCACAACTTCCTTATTGTTATCTAGTCACTAAAAACACCTTATGATGTTATAAAAATACTAAAAAGTACACTTACGACGCTTATCTGAGGCGCATTAATGGTGAATAATTTTGATGTTAAATTAGCCGTTAAGCTGACTTTGTTTTTGACAACAATTTTGCTTTCTGATAGGTTAAAACAAAATCAAAATGTCACTCAAGGAAAAACTAAGTCTTAGGCAGATAGACGACATTTATTTAAATAAATGTATTTTAGAAGTTGTAGATATACAGCTACTATATCTTTTGATAGCAATACTTAATTAATAAATTATTCCACCAGTCCCCGAAAGTCGTTGAGCGATTTTCCTGTTGCTTTCTTTATCTCGTCCAGCCACCTATGTTTGGGTTTTCTTCGCTTTCTTTTTCCGTTTGAGATTCCCAACATGACGGTCTTTCTAGTCCATTTGCTCTCATGACATGGCCAAAGTATGAGAGCTTCTGTGTGAGTTCCATCGAGACGAGAGATGTTGTGCCAATCTGCTTGAGAATGGAAACGTTGGTACGTGGAACAGCCTTCTTCAGCACAAGAGTTCAATGCATCAATTCTTTTCTGTCAGAGACTCTGAGAGTTCAGGACTCACAGTCTAACACAATAGGAAAAATAAGTGCTTTAATCAACCGCTTCTTTGTTTCGATCGAAATATTCCTCTCTTTCCAGATCTTTACCATCCCTGCCTTTGCTGTTCTAACTAGGTTTAGGCGTCTTGTAATTTCTTCTTTACATCCTCCATTCTCTACCATTAATGAACCAAGAAGTTAAAATTTCGATGTTCCCCTTTCCTATTTAAGATTCATCTATTCTGTTTGTTGTAATCTTTTTCACATTAAGAATAGCCTTGCCTTTCTGTTTTTCCTTTGGACTGCTTCAAGGATATTGGTTAAATCTCCTTGTTCTCAGCTGTCGACGTGGTGTCGTCCGCCAATACGAATTCCTGCTTTCAGTGTTTCTAGTTCCGCCTTTTTAATAATTGATTCACTGTAAATATTGAAAAGGTAGTGTGATAAGATGCAAGCCTGTCTAACTTCTTTTCCAATTCTGAAGTTATCCGTTTTGCCAAAATCTGTTCACACTGTAGCTTCTTTCTGATTGTACAGGGCTTCTCAGGAGATGAATTGGTGCTCTGGGATGCCCATGTTTTTTAATGTAATCGATGACGCAGAGATACACGTCTTGTTGAAATTCTTTTGTTCTTTCTAGGATCCACCTAATGTTAATAGAAACATGATCCCTAGTCCCTCGATTCTTCTTAAAGCCGGCTTGTTCTTTAGGAATTTCTCTGGTCATGCGTGTGTTTCCATCCTGTATTGAATGATTTTGAGCAGAATTTTGCTTACGTGAAAAACTAAGAGCAATGGTCCTGTTATTTTCGCACTCTCTGGCATTGCCTTTCTTAGGCAGAGGGATGTGAATTGATTTTTTCCACTCCTGAGGCTAGACTCCTTTTCCCCATTGTCTGACAGACTGCTGTGACACACCTTTACTGCTACTTCTGAAGAGTTCTATTGGAAGGTTGTATGCTCCTGGTGCTTTTCTTCGATCTATCTCGTTGAGTACCTTTGTTACTTGACTTTTAAGGATTTATATTACTGAGTACCAAATGGACCTACACACTAAATTTGAAGTGAATCGAACACTTTAAATTTTGATTTTTTCAGAAATTTTTCTGTCGTTGAACCTGTGTACCAAATTTCCGCCCAAATTATGATTTTTAGGGGGGTAGTTTTACCCCACCCCTAAATCTACTGCCTTTGTGAGATGTGTAAGTCTACCGAAGGCTAAAGTATGTCCCCTGGGTTGTTTTATTAGGTTCGCCGGTTGTCAAATTAATTGGTGGTGGCCGAAGCGCAAAAATAATTTTGGGAGAGTAGGCGGCGTTTATGACAAATTTTGAAGAAGCAAATGCTATTTAGCTTAAATTGTGAAAAATACGGACATAGGAAGGCTTTTTTCTATCCTGTGCTGTGCTAGGAAAAATTATTGTTTTCAATTTTATGATTTTTATGTTAAATCGAGCACATAATACAGGGTAACCCTAAACATGACTATAATTAAAATCTATTTAAAAACGAGTGATGAAACGACGTATTTAACTACCTACTCCCTATAGACAAAAAAAATTACCCCCCCCTTTTTTAGGTTACCCTGCAAATCAATATTCTATTATCCATATAAAAACAGTATTTAATATATTTAAATGTTCATTTTTAAAAAGGTAATCGTTTATTAGAATGTCATATGATTTATCCAAATGTCTCTATTTGGGGCCGATTGATCGTACACTTAAGTTTCTAATAGTTAAAGAGAAAAGTTAGATTTCGATAATTTTTTGGAATACTCAAAAACTCTTAAGTTTTTCCTTAACTTAATTTATTTTCTAACTTAGAGTAGCCCACCCTCTGCTACCATTATCTATGAAGGGTCAAAATGAAACAGACTTGTATTATGGAATCTTGTTTTGATTTATTATCTACTACTTTAGTATTATTCAAAATAAAATAAGGACCCAAATGGGTAAACCAAAGAAATAAAATTAGGGGTGAATACAATACATAACTATATCTCCATTTAAAAAACATCTTTGTTTTTACATAACTGATTCTTTCCAAAAGAATATTGACTTGAATAGTTTTCCACCGTGATAGTCAGCTTTCACTCTAGAAACAGACATATGACATCATTTTTGAATTTATAAATTTTATGTTTTTATTAATTATATTTTTTTAAATAAAATTAATAAAATCTGAGATAATTAGCCGTTTATTTCTAAGATTAAGATTCATCTGGATCCATCTGTACCCTAATCTCCTTAATATGTATTCTTTTTTTATGTTTTGCAGCCCGATGAAACGGTTTTCTCTAAAAACATTTCTGTTGGCTAGCTCCTTTTTGTATTTTGACAATTTGCCACAGTTCGCTTATCATTTTGAATTGGTGATGCCGTTTTGCCCTACCAGAGTCTTTTTATTTGTTACTGACACCATAGATTCACTCTTCATGTTTTGGGGTCACCCTGTAGGTAAAACCATCACCTTGACAAGAACCAGAAATAACTGAAGTAGCTAGTAGCCATTTTTATACAAGGTTTTAATAGATTTGAATTATATAAATCTTCCATGGAATCAAATAGTAGGGAAGACCCGGCCTAATGGAATAAATATTACTGGCATTTTAAAATTTCATTCATTCTTTAATGCATTGCTGCACCTTCTGATTTTTAATTAATTCTTTATACCAGATATCTTTTTTGATATAATCTGAATGTAAAATAGAAATAACAATTTTAAAATATGAGTAATTTCATTTTATATTTAGGTAAACGTGGTAAATTGGGACATACAAGGCTAAACTGGAACACGCTGCATACTGCTTCTTGTGTTTGAAAGAATAAAGTTTAATTCTGATTGTGACAATAAGCCATCATTAAAGTTCCAGAAGTTTTAATAGTGACGTGTTTCTTTAGATTAAAATTGACAAGTTTCCTTCCTAGATATAGGTATATTTTCTGGGTAATATATTCTGAAACAAAAAAACATTTAATTATTCATAAAGAAGATAATCTTTAAAAATGTTAAAAACATGACTATCTCTATTTCTCATTTTTTATTATAAATGTGTATTGCTTGTCCAATTTTACCCCAAAATATTTATAAAATGATTATGGAAGACCATTCTATCATTCTAAAAGTATATGTTTTTATTTATCATTTTCTTTATGGTAATTAAATGTTTTCCATTCAGAAAAAATTACAACTTAAAATATTACCTATATTTACTAAAGGAGGACAACTTATTTGTCTTAATTAATCTAAAGAAACATGATAAATGATAAATCTGCTATCGGTATTAAACTTAATTCATTCAAATACGAATAGCAGTATTTTAACCTCTCCCTTACCTCCACCAGTGAGTCTCATAAGTCCCTACGAAGTTTAGGTACAACAATTTATGATTGGTGCTTACTTTGACCATAGATATTGTATCTTACATATACTAAAAGTAATATCTATGACTTCGACCAATGGTTGTACGAACTATGAGACTCATAGAAGGTCTCATAAAATATTTGGACTCTATACGTCATAGATTCTTTTAAAAAATTGTTATTAATAGAGGTACCTACAGAGGTAGAGAGAATGTAAAGTACATTATGTTTTCATTTTATTTTGTAATAGGGATATGTAAAATTTTATAAGTTCCTGTTGGTTTTGTAATTAAACAATAAAGTAAAATCTAATTTGTAATAAAATTTCAGCACAAATGGTTAGTAGGTACAATACCATTTTTTATTATGATTTACAAATTTTAAATATAATTTCTTAACCTTTTGTTAGTATGTAAGAGAAATTTAAATAATATGTAGGTAACTTGTAGGTATTGAGTTTCAGTGGTCAAAATCTATAGGATAGCTATTGTTATTTGGTTTATAATCTGGTTCACTATGTTCAATTTTTTTACAGATAACAGATGTAAAATGTTTCTGCTTTTTATTTATTCTTTTTACGTATTAAAAAGTTATAAAACATAGGAAATGTAATTTTTATTTTTAAAACAAGATAAGTCCATTTAGATTTAAGGAAATAAAAAGTTAATTAAAATACAAGAACCTTGATAAAATAATTTAAAAATTTGACATCACATCAAAAATAAAGTGGAATCGAATTTGCAAAACAACTTCAGTTATATAGCACAAATATCATTACCATACTACACTTTTGTGACTTTCATATTTTAAATGTTGAACATGATTTCCTAACACTTCATTTGTAGGTAAGAGAAATAAAAATATAATATCTCCCGTGTCAATTTTAAATTTTTATAAGTCGAATATATTTTATTGGCTTATATGAAAATTTGTCTTAATGAAAACGATTATTCCAGAAAGCAGAAAACAAATTAGTACACATATCTAATACCATAGGTACAATTCAAGATTTTGCAGAAATATTTATGCAAAGTAGCAAGGAATAAACAGTCTTCCTAAAAGATGAAAAACATTGGAAAGCGAAAATTTTATGATCTCTTAAACTAAATATTTTCTTGGTATGACATCTAATTTTAGAAATCTCTGAATAGCCCAAGGAATACAATTGTACATATAATAATCCAAAAAGGCAGCGATTACTGAAGGAGTTTCTCTTCTACATTTTTTAAATAATAAAAAGTGTGTAAAAGATAAGTAGTTGCTAGCATAGTAAATGTACACAAAACATTGTTAAAAAAACTATAGAATAAAACATTCAATTTTTTTTTTAAATATATAAATGGGTAAGGTTAGGAATTTTTGTATTTGTACTTACCTACCCGATAATATTTATTTTCCAAAACTGAAATGATTAATGTAGTGGTATAACCAAAATTCTAGACCAGTTATGGCCCTATTATTGAATCTTTGTAGCAAATTAATTCATTAAATAATGAGTTGCAGAGGGGTATGCGAGACATAACCTTCTTTTAGCCAAGTATAAAATTGCCTAGCCAAACGTTAATGCGCTATGAATTTTTATTAATTGAGTAAATAAATAAATTTCTATTAAAGGAGAAATAAAATTACAGGAGAATTGAGTTTTATAATTCAGGGTATACAATAAACGCTGCCCATAAATTTCAAAATGCTAAAAGGTTATTATGCAGCACTGTATTTGAACCGGAAAGTACAAAAACGTAACTGTCAATTAATTTATTATTATCATTAAATCCGATCTGGAACTTTCATATCCCAGATTAGATTAACCGCTAATACTTCAATTTATTCAAATGATTATGTCAATCTCGTATAGAACAACATAACCTACTAATTTCGACAATTGATTTTTAGAAAATTAAATACCTACCTCCTGCTTTTTTTCAGTTGTCTGATATCTAATTTTATCTACAGAAATATATTTATTCGAATTCTCTTTTAGACATCATTTTACAAGTTTCTATTTATGTTCGGTTTTACCCAATGGGTAAATGGTCTTGGATTTACCCTTAATTATGGTTTTACCTGCAATGTTAATATTTATTTTGCTCCCTTTTCTTTAGTGTAGTTAACAGTAATATTAACTGACAGCTAGTGCTAGTTCAGGAAGTAATTCATTTAACAGAACCGGAAATGTTTGGGAATTTTACTGCATAGAATTTGCAATGCTGCTGTTATCAATCTTTGCTGTCTCATTTACTCTCCAAACTTTGTTGTAAACTTCCGAGTAGTGAAAGCCTTTTTCCATAGCCATTTTTGTTTCAAGACTAACCAAAAATATTTTTCGTTTAAAATTATAATTAGATATGCACTTATACTTTTTGGGTGTACATAGATATTCGTTTATTTATAGGTAGGTACGCATTATTACCAAACACATTGTTATTTTAGATACCTATTTTTGTCCATTTTCCCCATTTTATGTTTTCACTGTCCACTGATTGATGTTAATCTATGGCAATATTTTTATTCCAAATTTCTTTTACGTACATGTTGGGTTAGACCGTTAGATAGACATGGTTAATACGTCATGAAATTAAGCAAACTGGATGAAATTAAAAAAGAAAATGAATAGAATCCAATCTCCAATAAAATTTCTGAGACGTTTTCTGGGTGATCTACAGTGCTATCAATATCATGAATGACTCTGAAACTAAAATACAAAGAGGTAAACATTTTACTCAGCTAGCATGAAATGTGACATTAAGGTAGGTACTGCATCTATTGGGGGGGGGGAGGGGGGGTTAACTGTGATGAAAACCACTGAAAGTCTTCTTGATGGATTTGTGATAATTTTTACTAAACCACCGGTAAACAGATTCTGAACTTTTGAGATTTGAATGAGATTTAGTGAACGCATGTGTTCAATTATTTTCCATCGATCATATGTACCTACAATGCTATTTTACTGTGCCTATAAGGTCTGGTCTGAAGTTTTTATTTTATAGTGGATTCGTAATCCCTTTAATTCTGTACATTACAAAAAGTTGAACACGCTAGGCCATTATGTATGAATTGGGATGAAAAAATAAATTTCTGAAGCTCATACACATTGAAAAATATTTTTGTAAGAGGTTGTGAAGAGGTTACACAAGCAGTAATTTCACTTATAAACTTTGTAATATTACCACATATACCGGAAGGGCTATTTTGTATGAATTTGAGAGTTTTTAGGCTGAAAAAATCAACTTTGGAAGCGCTTAGCTTGAACTACTCACCAAATTTTAACGAGGTGTGTTTTAAAATCGGACACACGTTTTCAGGTAATCCTTTTTTTTCTTCTTCAGGATAACAACCGTGGGGATCAAATTACAGGCCTGGTTGCTATAAGATACAAATTAGTTTGTTTGTCCCGACATCTAGATGACGCTTTTAATCATTTAGTTTCCTTGAATTTAACCTGTATAATAGGGCCGAATTGATTCTTCACATTTAGACTTATTACTCAGTATTTATGATAGATATTAATGCCATATTTTAGAATTAATTATATCGCTACCGTTAGCATCTTTCAAACAAAAAAAAATAATTTTGTAAATATCTATTTTAGTTGCTGAGATATTTAATGTTATTGATTCTTCAATAGTGTGTACGTACTTTGCAGTTTTGGCACTTACAGTCTAAATATTATTTTATTTTAATGAAATTTTGTTACTTATAGACTAAATTAGGGTGAAAGATAAAATTCTAATATCAGAATTAACGTGTGTTTACTAGGAATACCAAAAATTACAATAAAAGCAATTACAGCCCTGTGTATATTTCTAGATACTAAAGTGGTAAAAGTGTCCTATTGGAGCCGGTCTTAGCCCAAGGATCGTGAAGAGGTTGTCATTGTCGGTCAATGTATGTGCCCCCGTGGTGTCCAATGGGTACTGACTACATCATGTGTAGCTTGCAAAATGCACACACTATGCTGGCCATAGGTTTAAAGGCTCTCATTGCTGTGATCGGCTACAGACGGTAGTCGGTCCAATAGGTCCAGAAATAAAGAAAATCTATTTAGGTACAAGGTTATTCACAACTAGCCAGCCATCCAGAACTTATGAAAATTCAAGATTGAAATATTATTATTCAAACTACATAATTATAGCCCTGAATGACTACATATGTACGTACCTATTCAAAACTTATATCACCACTATATTATAAGGTACCTAAAAAATAATATAAATCAATTTACTAAAAAATGGCGTAAACAAGAAGATAAAAAACAAACAAGGTTTTTAAAGGAAATGCATGAATTGATGGATAATAAATGATCAAAGTGCGAGAAAGTATGTTTTGTATAGGTGAACCAATGCAATACATAACAAGTGATCGTTTCATGCTACGTGATCTAAGTTGCATAGACTAAAATGAAATTATATTTTATAATAAAAGGGGTAAAATCTGATAGTAAATACAAATCTAATAGAAAGAGCTACATGTAGCTCATATTGTTTTATATATGCATTGGTTTACTTGTATATAGTTTACTTTTACCATTTAAAAAAAACTAAATTGGCTTATACAAGACCTTGTTTCCGTACTTTTCTGCATTTTGATCATTCATTTCCTATCAATTCCTTTAAAATTTTGTTTTATCTAACTTCTTGTATAAAAATAGATTTGAGGACACCTCCACTTTTATTTTGGGAATACATAGAACATCACCAAAGACTATTCTTTATGTTTGAAGTATATGCTCAAAGTTGTGTTATGCAGTGATATTGCTTGTCACAATTTGTTTTTTGTTTATTTCATTAACTTTTCCATATCATACATTCTAATCGGATAATGGTACTTGTTAAACGAGATAAATCAGACGGGTATATCCAGAAGTATTAATGCAGAATTAGAAAACAAATAACTATCTCATAATAATATTTACTACCCAAAATCATGATTCTTCTTCTATTTCTAGCTGTAACCTAGTAAAATGTAATAATGTTGCAGGCTACATACGATGTAGCCAGTAGCCATCAGTTACCACATGGGAGCAACACATTGACCGCCAAATTGACAAACTCTTAATGGTGCTTGGGCAAAGACACTTTGAAAACTGATTTTTCAGGTCGGAGGAGAGTTCTTTAGTTCCACCAAGAAACTTAAAGTGTGGTGGATCTTGATCAGGTAGTCTATCGCGATAACCACTCGGCTCACCAAACTCATGATAGTGACCCAAAGTTGTTTTTTTTCTTCATTTTTATTTACAATATATATAAATATGTTCCATTTTGTTTCATTTACAATATATTTGTTCTTTTTGCCTTAAATCTTTTAATTTCAGCTGTTAATAAACTTTGTGGTATACATTTACTGTGTAAGAAAACTTCATTAGGATGTTATATTATTTTTTTTTTAATTTTCTTTATAACTAAAAAAATAGGTTACTTAACCTACTACTACATAATACTACTGATAGATTGACAGACTTCAGGCTCTAATTTGTTTATAGGGAATTGTTATTTGATTAGAAATAAGGTTGAGGACAGTATTCACTCAATAAATGTTTTGTTGACAACCTCATATTCAGTGCAGGCAGAGTTATTTTGCATAATTTGAAATAAAATATTTTTCCATAGCTATAGATCTATTTTAAGCCACACACAGACTTTGATTTTTATTTTATAATGGGTATGTATTTAAAATAATATTAAACCAATTTTGGATTTTATTTTTAAATAAATTGTTTTCTAATATTTCATTTTTAGGAATTTTAAATTTACTTATTTACATAAATTAAAGTTTGCAATATGAAATAATAAGCAATACTTACATAGGTACCATTATTTATAAGAAATCATTTGACTCATAGCAAGTAAATCTAGATTTCTTAGAATTGCATTATTATATGTGTAAAGCATACAATTTTGAGCTCGAACTGGTGAAACTGTCAAAAGAGAGAACAAGATTCAAAATGAATATTAAAATTATCGGAATATTAAAGTGCCGAAACCTACCTTTCAGTCTAAAAAGTTATAAATTGAATGCCTTTGGTACCGACCCTGGTCTAATGACCAAAGCCTACAATTATTTTTAAAAATCAACAAGCTTCAAAATTAGAAGTAAATTATAAATCAATATTTTTGATGACACAGCATAAAGAAAGTGAATCATACTTTATATAACTTTATATACTTTATATACTTTATATAACCGTGATACCATATCGACACATGAATGGTTCTTGTAAAGTTTTAAATTTTTAGAGATGACATCCTATAAAAATTATCTTATAAAATAATTAACTATTATATAATTAAAATAGTCGTTGCTGCTCTCTATGTAAATTGTTAAAACTATGCAATTGTTTCTTTTTCAAAAACCTTTAATAAAAAATGCGTATTTAGACAAATAAAATTATAGAACTAAATAAAATGTATGTTTACTGCATAAAGTATGTACCTTACCTAGTGGTCACAACTAGGCTAGGTACATGTTATATGCCGTTAACGTAACGTTCACATTCTGGACAATATCAATGAATTATTTTGTAAAACAAATATCCAAATGTATATTTTTTTTAATTCCCTTAAAATCCTGGAAAACATAAAAACTAGTTTATGATGATAAATTCTATAAAAGATTTTAAATAAGAATTTTCAGATTTAAAAGATTCTTTGAATTTCAATGGATCTATTTTTAGTCAAAGTTTCAGCATATCTTTCTTCCTATAGCCCAAATCCTGACTAATATTTCAATACTGTTTAATTTTAAATTTGTTTCCTTATTACTTTATGTGTTACAATCTACCAAATATATAGGCATATAATTTATTGTTATGAAATGTCTCAAAAGGAAATTTCAAGTATTGATTTCTTTTGTAAATTCCAATTAATTGGGGCCTAATGTTTAATAATAACATTAAAAGTTTATCATGATAAGAAACATTAATAAAGGCAATCCATAAATAATTTAACTATAGATAGATTCTCCTACATTAATTTACGTGTACCAAATTGGAAACCAACAATAAACAAAAAATACAGATAAACTATACTGAATATTTTCCACCTTTAGGTATCCTTCATAGGTAATTTTTAAATATGTCAATATCCATTGTTTTGAAATTTAATGTAGGAATATCACTGTATAATATACAAAATATTAAAATATTAGTAGGTTTTTACATATTTGCGCATTTCATAGAGAAAGTTTTTAATATTTTTAAATTGTTTTACAAGAAACATTTTATGTTAAATAAATCGATAATTTTAATTAAGTTAATTACCCGCTGTACCCGTGTTCAAAGCAAAGCTGACGATCTCCACCTTTCAACTTTTTTTATTTCTCTTTTAATTGATAGTTCTATGAGAGGAGAGATTATAAATTGCAATCATAATTTAGAAAAAAAAACTAATACAAGTTATAGAATGTCTGTATAGGTTAGAAGAATTGGAGGTGTTGAGGTATGTTTCTATTGTTTAGCAACAGCTCGTTAGTTTTAGACAAAAAATCAATAATTCATTAAGCTCATCTTTTCAAATTTAGTCAGCTCACAGTTTCTTTTTAAGATTAATAGTTTGGGAAATGAATATTATCTTTTTTATAAGTGTTTCAATACACGTAGGTACCTTACTATATTTTAATGCAAAACATTTTATAAAAATATTTAAGAAAGAAAAAGAATAGAGGCTGCAAACTACTAAAATATATGTTTTAAAAGTAACACTTCTTCAATACTAGGTATATATTAAATCAGTGTGAATTACAAAAATACTTACAAATAAGATGTGCGACAAAAAATATATAAACATTACAAACCAGAAGACTTGAGTTTTAAAATAATATTTTAACTATTTAAAAACAACTTCAGGGTAATTTCAAAGTTGGTCTTAAAATATTTTCACTTAGGCCGTGGATTTCATACTTCCCGTGGATGGATTGGGCTGAAATTTGGTACACATTACCTTGGAAAAATTCATCGACAGAATTATTTTCTTTAAAAAAATGATGAGGGGCGATATGACGTCATTAAGGGCCAAAAATTGAAAGTTGTCCGTTTTGCTTCAAATTTGGTGTGTAGTTCTACTAGACACTCAGTAACACAATCCATAAATATTTTTAGAAAAAGGTATTGATTATCATTTTTTTGGGCAGAAAAATTAATATTTTTCGTTAAAATAATTTAAGTGGCTCTAAAATCCAACTGAAATATCCTATCTTGCTAAAAGTTTAGATTTAGAAATAAGAAGCCATTAAAAATAAGGTATTAGAAACTTGGATGCCTCAGATTTATGGTTGCTGCTCTATAAGGCCCAGCATACTGGGAAAAGACCATAAAAATTATTTTGTTAAAAACGTCAAGTTATTCACATATACATAACTATTAGATTTAAAATGATTTCTAAGTTATTTCCAGTTGTTTTGGAATGATTTTCTGCACTAAAATTCAAGTCCCAAAATCAGTGACTTTGGATAAGTTATGATTTTTTTTCTTTACAGACGTATAACATGCTAGATAAAGAATAGATGTGCAAAATATGAAGGCATTCCACTGAACTATTCATATTTTCAATTTTTCCTATCTAAATTTATAGGATTTTCATTTATGCACACTGTTTTATACAAAAATGTTTATAACATTTTTTAGTAATATGTTTTAATGAAACTTTCTACATTTGATAAGAATATAGTCCTGCATAATTTCCACAAAGTAGAAAAAAATAATTTAGCGGTTATTGTGCAATTCAAAAATAATACTTTTGGCGTTTTGGTACCAACTTCATTTTTTCTGAGGGTCGTCATGTGACCTCGGTGGGAGGGGGGGTGGGGGCACAAACAACAATTGAAGCCAAAAATTCGAAAAGATAATTTGGTGCGCAGATTCCAAATTTAAAGTAAATGGCGATTCGGCAGCTTTTTGAGAAATTTATTAAACAAATTCAGGCACACACATCCTAAGTCTAAAAGGGCTAAGACTAAAACCTCTGTTGGTTGTAAAGCTTATATCTGATTCTAAAACCAATATTGAAATAGAAAACGCTTCTGTTCATTATCTAATTCTTAAATGTTTTCTTCATTTTAAATTTAGTTTTGAAATTAAATAAAACATTAAAAGCAATTGAGATTTTAGTCTTAAAACCAACTTAATCCCCAAATGTGTAGAGTCAGTTATTAGGTAGAATAGTTAACTGCATACTAAAGTAACTAACTACCTATAAAAGCATTAGCTAAATAAAAGCTTTAAAGACCACTATTTGCTGCTTCTTTTCATTGTTTTAGATGCATTATAATAAATATACACGTTGCAATTTTAAATAATACGTGATGTATTAATTTATTTATAAATTTTTAGTTTTATTGTCCGTCGTTAAAATGACAGCTCTGAAAGTTGTTTTTCAAACTTGCTTCCGGGCAAGGCAACTATTTGAGATTTTAATTTAAAAAAATTAATTATAAAATATAAATAGATACAAATTCTATTATATTTTCCACAATTAATTTCATTAATTAAGAACCAAAAATTAGTTCATTAATTTTCTAAACTGTTATAAATTGATTTTGACTTGGACATATTATGAATACACCTCAGTACGCATTAGTGTGTGTTATCAATTTAGTATATGTGATCTAACCTAACCAGTTTAATTTACCAATTTTAATTAACTTTTATCTATTTTTTATCTTTTGTCAATATATTATTCAAAATAAAATGTGTCCATTACTGAAATTCTAATTAAGTTAAAACAAAAATTAAAATTGGCATCAAGTTTTGTATATTTTTTTTCAAAGATTATGAATATGTATCAAATAGTTATTATTACGTATGCTGGTTTTCTACATATGAATTAAAAGTAGGTACACCTAACAAAAGTATTCTGTAATATGTTATACAGTTTAACTGCTGTGTAATTTCAGCGCAAATTTTTGTATATACCTAAGATGAAGTTTTGTTGTGTCAATTACCGTATTTAGATTAAACGTCCGACCTTGAATAAAGGTCGGGTCAAAAAAAGTTCAATCATATTAAATGTCACACTTTGAATAAATGCCGGGAATATTAGCGTAAATAGGGAGATAAGTATATATTGGTTCGAAAGAAAATTTACAAAATTATTACGATTATTGGGCAACAAATAGTGAAAAACAATACCCAAGAGGCGAAAACAAAGATTATATATTAATAATCTTTGGGCGAAAATATAAAACGGCTATCCTTCCTTTATTAGAATTTATTAGAAATTTTTTTTGGGTGGAAGCTAAATATTTCCAACATATTAAATTTAAGTAAATACGGTACTACACACATGTCACCAGTACTATGTGTTAAGTTTTAAATGGTTATTATATTAAAACGTTTGTTATTTAAACGAGTTTACTACACAATTACCTATAGTGTAAAAAATTGTTAATCAAATATTTTGTTTGATATGTATAAATATCCTATTTTTGTACCAAACTTTGTATTTTAAAATCACAGCAGCAGAGGCTTTAAAAATTAGATTTTAAAATATCTAAATAATATTAAATCATTTAAACTTATAAGCATTCAAATGAGTATTAATTACAGTTAATACTTAGAAGCTTTGATTAGAAAATTTGAATTTTATCAATTACAGAAAACGGAGTATTTGAGATTGAGAGCAGACCCTAAGTCAGTAAAGGATGAAGAGATGAAAATGCAGGAAGAAAAGCACAATCAGGTAGAGGAGTTTAAATACCTGGGTTCAACAATTCAGGCAGATGTTGAATCTGGAAAAGAGGTGAAGAAACAGATACAAGCTGGGTGGGGTGCATGGAGAAGCATAACTGATGTTATGTGTGACAGAAAAGTATCAGACAAGGTGAACGGTAAAATGTATAAGACAATGGTGAGACCAGCAATGCTGTATGAGACGGAGAATGTGACTACTACAAAAGAGCATGAAAACAAGATGCATGTGCCAGAGATGAAAATGCTAAGGTGGTCTTTAGGACTGATAAAGTGATGGAGAGGATGACTATTGGAGAATTGAAAGAAAAACTGAAGGAGGTGAGGCTTCAGTGGTTAGGACGTGTGGTGAGGAGAGAAGTGGACTATATGAGTAGAAGAGTCAGAAAGATGATGGTGGGGAAGAGGAGGCGTGGAAGACTCAAACTGAAATTGGAAGACATGAAGCAGGTGAGAGTCCGAGAGGATGATGCAATGGATCGCAAGAAATGGAGGAAAATGAACCGCACAGGCGAGCCCATCATAATGTGGGAAAAGCCAGAAGAAGAAGAATCACATTCTACCAATTCTAATACTTAGGTATATTTTAGATAATCAAAGTATAAAAAGTTTAAATTCAATATCTTCAAAAATGACAATTTCCAAAAAATTCATATTTTTATGTTCTAAATAAATCGTTTTGGGGTTCAAAACTATACCTTTCTAGATCAGTTAAGTCCGAAAAATGTAATTAGATTGCAAATATACAGTTACAAAAGAAAAAATGATGTTTTCTTACAAAACCTTTTTTTAGTTTTGTGTAGATAGCGTGTTTTGATTTAAATTCTTATGGGTAATTTCAATCATTTCAAATATTTAAAAAAAATATTTTATTAATTCATTATTTTTTAAATAAATTTGAGATAGCTATACACTAAATATTGATTTTATAATTATTTATAGTACTGAATTCTTTTCTATAGCATATTGGTTCACATAACTTGAGCAGCTTACTATTAGATTGTTTTATATATAAACAAATACAAATTCCAATGAAACATTTTTCTGAAAAGTCTAGCAACATATTTAGTATAAAAACTGATATTATACATATTATTCAATGTATCTTTTTCTTACAGCAATGTTTATACTAACATACAAATAGCTTTATCAAAATATAACATCTTCCATCGGGAAAAAATACTATGTTTCCACCTGTTAAAAATGTACAAAATAAATAAACAGTAAAATAAGCTGTTACGCATTCTGTTTAAATGATATTAAAGTATTAACCTACTCGTATACATTTATTGAAATTGTAGCATAAATTATACATATAATATAGATTTTATGAGAAATTTTATTTTAAAGATAAATCGTTTTTGTTTAATTACAAAGCATCGATACTATGGAATAATAACGATAATCACTAGAAGTTAATAAGCAATAGAAAATTAACTATTTATTAATTACATAAATTGCTACAAATAGGTAATAAATTTTTAATATTTTCGTCTATTTCAGGTACTTCTCTTGTGTACCTATTTTATGTATTTTTAACACTTTTATGCATTTTATAGATTTTTAATTTTTTTTAAAGTTTATTTTTAGTACTATCAATTTCATTGAACTGTGAGTTAGATTTTATTGACATTCATAATGAATTGAGAGCATATGTATATACAAAATAATATATGTATAAATCAGACAATAGCTTATAGTAGGTTGTATTTTTAATAAAGGAGAGCTTCCATATTATAATGCATATCAAGAATTTTGTTTGTTTTATTGATAGCATAGAAAATGTCATTCTTTATTATGGGATTTAAAAAAATAGGAAAACATAGTGGGAAGCATAGTGGAAACGATACACCTACCTATTATAATATGGAATTATTTGGGAAAGCATGAAATAAAACTTAGAACAAAAATTTGTAAAATCGGAAAGAAGATGATTGGTTTAGGCTTATAAAAATCTATTGGGGACTTATGTACATACATAGCTACAATTAAATTATTCATAAAATTTTTATTAAGTGAATGCATGATACTTTGCCATGAAACTATACATAGGTATGGGGAACGTTTCTTTCGGCTAGTAAAATCGGTAATCCTTGTATTCTTATGTTCTACAATTTCTAGGGAAATAGACATTTATAAATCGTAGTAACCACATATTCGTATATATAGAATTATATATTCCTACATAATGTATTATAGGTAATTATTGTACCACTTATTTGGCTTTATTGATTGTATAGAAAATGTTAATATTATACCAATGACTATAGTAAATTAGCTAGTTATGGACCAATGGCAAACATTTGTTGGGGTTATGTAGACGTGTTGACATAAAGATTATGAAGAATCATTCAATTAACAACTCACAAAACACGGTTTCTATTCAATTAGACACATTTATCTAATACAAAATGTTAAAGATTGTGAATGCCATAGAACTAATACTCTTTTGAAATAACTCTTTATTATAAGAGTTTAAATGGTTTGTTATTTATCAATTTCATCGTCTTCCTTAAATTTACTTTTGTGAAATACCGTTACCTCTCTTGAAAATCTGTACTATATTTTTGAAGAAGTACTAGATGAACATCGATGCTATTGTTAAAACTTTCTCTTGTCCATCTTATTACATTAACAGCTCAGGGTAGGAGGTAACTCCGCTTGATCATTTACTACAACCTCATTCTATTCTTGTTCTTTCCACGTTGTTCATTCGTTATTTTGCGTTGTGATGATACGCCGATCAGAACTCTGACAGGTGGAAAGAGAAAAACAGTTGTAAATAGATCCTACTTACTACTACAGACCATACACCTGGCAATGTGGTCAAAACACTATAAGGAGTACCTTGAGCAACATAAATAGCAGTGATTTTCATTCCTAAATTATATAATAATTTATCACATTTGTGTAGTTGAATTATGTTTGAAAGTATCTACATTCAATTTATTTAAAAATATCACGTCAAATTAAAATTATCTTTGAAAATTGACTCCATCATGCAAACAGTATTATTTCGAATATCTTCGGTAGAAAAATTTGGTAACGTGTCAAGGGTCTTAAGAATTCAAAATTATCTGGTTCTATTTGCAATTAATCTTTTAATAAAATGTGCTTATGCACGCTACGAAAGACCATGCGTATTTCCGTCTATGGTGCATGGTGAAGGTGTAACGGAATGTCAATGGAACAGTGACAAAGAACACTGGTGGTGTCCCACTACTGATAACTATGACTTGTACAAGCAATGGAAGCGTTGCCCAAACACCACCCATACATTTGGTGGAAATGACCCAGGTAAAGAATGTCATTTCCCCTTCGAGTATACATCTGGCGGACTAAACGGACCACACCATACTTGCCTCGAGTCCACTGACGATGGGGGCTACTTTTGGTGCGCCACATCGGCCAGTTACAAACGAGATAAACAGTGGACAAGGTGCAACGCTATATCACCACAGATGCCGTGCCTATTTCGGATGCCTGGTCGTGAAAATCCAATTGGCATTGAAGCCGAATGCCGGACTTTTCAGGACATTTGGGTTTGCAAAACAAAAGCGAATGAAGTGCGGGAATGCCCAGCTACAGAAAGAACTTACGGCGGTAATGATCCAGGACGACCATGTACATTTCCTTTCCATTTTCTGCTCACCAAATATCAAGATTGCATTTATAAACGTCGTGATGGTATGTCAGGAGAAGAAACTGAGCCCTGGTGTGCCACAACGAATGATTTTACTAGTGACAAAAAATGGACCAAATGTAAGAAAAGTCAATTATTGAAAATATCAAGAACATTGTTAATAATTATTGTTTCAGTAAGTGTAGTGTTTGGTCTTGCTTTACTTATCTGTTGTCTATATTACTTAAGTGACCCACAGAGTTCACTTCGGCGATATTTCCGTCGACAAAAACGTGAAATGTCGGACGATGACGATGACTTTTATTTCAGACGACGTCGTATGCAACCACCATCACCTGTACGTCGGTCCTCTCTTGACTATCGTCAATCTCCTTACAATCCACAGCATTCTCAGTTGTCTCAAACCAATGGTTTGCAACAGCGACGGTCATCTTTGGGTTCATCGCGCGCCCAGTCATCCTCAATGGCGGTTACCGAATCGCGTGAAGGCTCCACGACTCCACAAACTGTTCCTGTTGGTGGATCGCGAGCTACTCCAATAGCAGCTACATGGGCAGGAGGTCACATGGCAAGCCTAGATGATTGTTTTATTGCTGCTTCAGTGGGAATGCCTCTCACAGTATTACCTACTGCGCCTCCACCTCCCTACGAGAAAGTGATGTCTGACAGGGAAGTGTTCTTGACACCAGACTTTGTTGATGCTGCTCCTAATACAAATGAAATATCGTCCTCTTCTTGAACAAAACAACAACACTCAGTTTAGGTATTTTATATTTTATTAATTCTTATTACAGATAATAGCTATGCAGACCTGCCATATAAAAAGTAGTGAAATCCAGGAGATCTCCCTAAAATGGGTGCTGTAATCAGAGATCAACCATCGAGGCTACGCAGATCAGATTTGTAGCGAAACATTGAAAAGTTTGTCCATTATTACCAACTTTTCATTGTAAACCCTTCGACCCCACCCCATGTTACTGACGAAGTGTTAAAAGAATGGTATAAAGTCAAAGTATTCATCTTTTAAAAACATTTTTTATTTTATTTAAACAACGGTAGATTTCATGAGAAAAATACGGGAGTTTTTTGTACTATTGCTGGAGGTTTTTTTGTGGCAACCAGCCAGGGAGTTATGGCAGGTCTGGCTATGTATAGTTTTAATATAGGTGCTATCGGAAAGTTTTGTCCAGTTTTACAATAATTTTTTAATAGATTTAATTGAAGTACCTACTATCTATGTGTGTTTTAATAGATTTATCTATATATTTACAGATCTCTGTGTTTTCATGATTTTATGATTTCATTATACATACATAAATCATGTAAATAAAAAATAATCAGAATATTTTTAGCCGATGTTTCACTACTATAATTTTGTAAAGATGGAAATGAAGAGAAGAGATGATAGAATGATCATGTATTACTGCTGGATGAAAGACTGAATGGAGTACAGATGAGTAGGGTAATAAATGAAGCATATGGGCAAGACACTGTACCTAAATGAAAGAACTTGCCGGCGATGTATTCAATAGTTTAATTATAGAGATTTTGAGTTTGTTGACAAAGATAGAAGCGGAAAACCAAGTCTTAGTGAAGAATCGATGCTAGAATATAAGATTATTTGAAAATGTTTCCCAGAGCTAGTAGCGTGAAAAGAGCAAGTGCAAATGGGTCATAGTCAGTCTACAATATGGGAGCACATGAAGAAGAGTAACTTGTCTTGTAAATGGGTACCTCATGCAATCAGTGAGGGAAACAGGGAAGCCCTATCTAAATCTGCAATGAATT
>JAUYWI010108306.1:0-11070 GCA_034780595.1 Parotoplana pacifica
TAGTTAATATTCTGGGAAAATTGATAGTATTATAAGTGATAGAATGTGGTGTAACAATTTGACAATTATTACAAAATCTATCTTTATTAGTTTGGTGTTAAAATGTATTACTGTCAATATCATGAATTTGTTTGATGATGTAATTAAAGTGATCATCACTAGCCAAAAAGGAATAACAATTAGAGCAAATCTATGTAGTTTCAGAAAGACCATTAAAATTAATAAAACCAATATTGTTATTACTAATGATTTTAGGGAAAACTTCATGAACATATTGTTGATTGTTGTTGTTGTTTTGCCCCGCAGCTATGGAGCAGGTTCGTTGGCTGGGATCCGACCAATCGCCTCAATAAAGGCAGCCATCTTGTTGATCGGTAGTATCAAAGAAATCATCAAACAATTTAGTAGAAAGAGTATCAGTAGACTGATATGTGCATAGATTTCTAGTTAGTTAAATTCACATGCACGATTGTCCAGAAATGAAATTCTAGACTTGAAATAAAAATAAAACATTTGTACGCAGTCAAAATAGATATTTGTAAATGTACTCTGTCTGCCTGCCTAGATACATATATACATCATTTCAACACTTTTAAGTAGAAAGTACATATCAAATCAATAGAACAATCTCTATAGAATATATTCCAAAAATAAATCGCGATTTCTATTTTCTACAAGCAAACAAATAAGAGTTTACAATAGTGTTCGTAGCAATTGGAATATCAGACGATCAAAAGATTGATTGACAATTTTTGAAAGAACTATTTGGTCAACGAGTATAAAAAGTAAATATATGTAGAATAATGATAGCCTGTTCTTGTAGATACCTATCTGTATTGCATTGCTACAGAGAAACACGTAAAAAACTAAATTAGAAGCCCTTATTTAGCGTCTCATTGTCCCAGCTAACTTACATAATGTCCCATCATAGCAGCTAGATGAAGAGGGCAATAAGAATTCGTGTTGGGTCGATTGATTCCCGCCAATCCAAATTTGTCTTGTCCACTCATTTGATTCATCTCGTCATCATCCTCGTCTTCTGCCGGAATATCTTCGTCATCCGGCTCCTTCCCATTCACTAGAGCTTCCATGTCTGAATTCAAATTAAATGTAAGTATCACTCTAAGTAATATAATGATAAGCATCTACAAAGTATTTTCACCCCTAAAACCCAAATAAAAACAATTATAATAATCTATTACCATAAGGTACAAAACTAATTATTTAAACGCGTGAATGCAACAAGTAGTCGATGCATTCGTAAATTTACATTGTACCAAATATTTGATCTTTGTGCATACATAAACAAGTGCAAATGCAAACCTGAAAGTTGAATAGAGATAAAAATAAAATCTATGTAAACATTTTGCAGTCAAGATTTTTAATTAAACCCATAATAAACATTAAAACAATAGACTTCACTTTTTATTTACCAGTTGGTTTTTGCTTAGCTGGAAAAGATACACTCTTCTTCAATGTACTTTTCGTGTTGTTAGGCGCCGTATTGAAGGATTTGGCCTTCCGTAATGATGAAACCGGTGCAGCTGTCTTAGCAACTTTCTTCTTGATGGCTGACATTTGCTTCTTCTTGGTTGCTTCTGCTGCTTTCTTATTTGCAGCTATAACAGTATTCATACAATTATAAGATTACTACTACAATATTACAAAAATGTATTGGTACTTTCTTATAAATTTTATCAGTGGTACTAATAATATTCTTTTGTATACTTTATAACGAAGTCACTAAAACCCATAAATGGAATTTAGCAATTGTTCTTTAAGCCTTCTTCGAACTATTGAAAACCAGAGAAAGAATTCCAAGTATGAAATAATACCTAAAAAATCAGATGATCCTTTATATTGACTTTTGTGCCCAATTTACTTATGTACTTATTAAAATTTCAAAGATTTGCGTCAGCGGCTTTGTGAACGATGGTCTCATGACCCCTGAGCTAATTCCAGATACCTTAAACTGCCATTGGTCATTGAATGATCTCAAATTTGAGCTAGACTAGTCAGATCCAACAACAATGATGGAAGGAACGAAACCGAGGCCATTCTTCATCTTCACTTCGACACCGTCTTGAATTCAGCAGAGTCCTCAACGCCTCCAGCACGGCCAGAAACCTCTTAGAATGGAGAGGAATCCATTGGTTGGTTGTAGGTACGTTCTGGTCTTCTTAGCCCATCTTCTACTAATTCTGCCTAGATATGGATCCAAAGAGTTGGTTCCCTTGCCCAGACCATCTTCCGAATTGAGATCGTCTTTGTTGATGTTAGGTACACCATGAACAGTGGAGCGGATTTGGTACCACTCCGTCTCCTCCTCCACTCCACACGCTGTGCATGTGGCTCCGCCAATTCTGAATCTGTAGGCCTTGGTCATCGGGGAGTGTCCGCTCAAGAGTTGGTTGCTGGCGGGCCTCGTCCATTCAATAGCCTAGCTCATATTTGGGGTCTCTGTATGATGCTGGGCACCTACCCGATAAACAACAACGAACACTCAATGTCCTGTCACAGTATTAAGCACCTAAGAAAGAACTCATGGGGCCCTCGTTCAGATATATTTAGGAGTCTCAAAATACGGTTAAATGATTGTATGACATAGAAATAGATATAATATACAATAGTTATTATTGCAACATCTATGAATGAAGATTGTAGAAAAAATCTAATTGACCCGCATCTTATGATAAAGCATCTAGACAAAGGGAACCGTAGTATTCACAACAAAAGCACTACATATTTAATTATAGTACAAAGCTCTGTATGTGAATTAGTAAGACAGTTGTTTATTAAAGTTAGATGATCTATTGATTGGCAACTTAGTTTTAATTACCCGATAGACAATAGTTATAATATTGCATCATCTATGTATGAAGATTGTAGAAATAAACTAATTGACCCGTATCTTAATCTGTTAAAGTATCTAGGCAAACACAACCGTAATATTCACAACAAAAGCTATGTATGTGAATTAGTAAGACAGTTATTTATTAAAAATAGATGATCCATTGATTGGCAATTTAGTTTTAACTCCGGTTGCTAGCAGTACAACTCGCTCATTCTTATTAAATTATGCATAAATCAATAATTCTGTAAAGCACAGACTGTTGTGTTAAAAAAATTCAGCTTATTTATAAAGAAATCGATAGAGAACCAATTAAACACAAGGAGTGTATTCAATTAATATAATTTATATGAACTCTGTTGTATGTACCTACATAGCATCATTTTCCATTATTCCTTTACAATAAACTAGAAAGTTATATGTAGAAAAACCATGCTAGACACTAAAAAGAAGATTGATATTGAATATAATTTGAATTATTTATACAACTTCTTCAGCTAAAAGCTTGAATAGCTACATTATTTTGTATAAAATAGTGCCGTGCAAAATAAATATAGTTTTTTCCCAAAGTATGAAATAAAGGAGATGTTAAAATTTTCACACCAAAAACTATGCTGTGACATCATCTGTCAAGATTGTGTGAACATTTTAACATCGTCCGTCCGATACTTAACTTTTCGTTTGATATATTTTGAGAAAAACCAATAAAAATTTAAAAATTATATTTGAATTTCAGCAGCTTACATTTAGCATAATTGAGAAGACACTTGACATTGAAGACACGCCCGGTATAGCAAGCCACATGGAGAGGAATTTCGCCACTCGAATTCACTTCATAGGTATTAACACCCCTGAGAATAAACATGTGAAATTGTAGGCCAATATCTGTCTGTAACCCTATGTAAACTAGAAGCAGATATTCTCAAATTGCTCGAAAACGCAGAAACAGATTTGAATGAAATTTGGCATCATTTAATCAAATTATCTTGACGCGGATATTTTGATGTAAATTGAGCATAAACATCACTTTTGAAAAAAATTAACAAAAAAGCAATTAGGAAGATTGTAGTTGATTTTAGAAACATTTCTGTTATGTAATAAAAAAATCAACAAATTTTAGCCATAACAAAAAATTAATAATCAATATTATTTTTAAGAGTGCCAATTGAAATCTTAATTATTTTAGTCAAAGGACATATATACCAAATTTCAGGACCTTGGAAAGTATGCAAATTATATGACTTGATGACGGCAAAGGGCCGCTAGCTATGGCCCAGAGAATCTTCCTCATTAGTCAAGGAGCTTGTGTATGCCAAATTTTATCCAAATTAGCTTATGAGAAGTATATAAAATGCAGTCTAACAAGGGTTAATTGTTTGAAAACTGCGCGTATTAAATGTCATTACAAGTTATACATAGGTTCCCAACGGGTATCTGTAAGCAGATTTAGATTGCATCTACCTACTATCTAGACATTGGATTGCTTACAGAAAGCTCTTAGCCAATGAGCGTTCAGTATTCTGCTACTGAGAAACTAAGACCAAACTCTGAAATTAGATTTATATCGATAGAATTATCAAATATACCTACCTACTGTCAAGTGAAACCTATCACCAGAAATACCTATTTTACATTAAATCTTTATAAAAGCTGTTTCACCATGTTTTACGTTTTAATTACTTTACATTTTTTATTTCTGAAGGGATTGTTTTATGGATTTTGATTTTCTGATTTCGGTTGAACGAGATAGTACTTTCAATCACCAAACATAACTGACCATCTTATCATGCTTCAGCTTGGGTGTAGAACAAGATGCACATAATTACACAGTTTTGATTTGACTTTGAAAAGCTGCTGCTTATGTTGAAGCCATAATTTTAGACATCTTTTGTTTAGATTATATTCATTTCTATGGAGTTAGTACTGTCGGAGGCTTCCAAGCTTTTAATTTTGTATGTCTGCTTGCAGTAAAGAGTTCATTCTACATATTATTCTTCCTCTATGTTATTCACCTTTTTAGTAGCAATTCTAAAGGTCCTGAACCTTGGCAGGCTGCTGCATAATGCACCGGTCTCCAGCCATTCTTGTCGGCCATTGTGTACTCAGGAAAAGCAGCCAAAAGACGTTGCAGAATGCTGGGATCCGGGTTGATACATGCCAAGTGAATTGGGGCGATGTTTTGATTGCGTTTGTCTTTCTTGACAACAGATGGCGCCCGAAAACCAGGCAAGTCCTTAGCGCTAGAGCATTCTAAAACCTTTTACATTGAATTAAACTTTAGGTAATTAGAGTATAAGGAAAATGTTTCGTACAGAAAATTCTACAACACATTTCTGATCTACAGCCTTTTTACAATTAAAGTTCAATGTTTTTTTAATTAAAAGCGGTAATTGGCTCCACAACCGAGCTTTGCTTTACTCTATAGGATCATTAAAAATGGGCCATTTTTGAGTGCTTCTAATTAAAAAGTCAAATAGTTTCCTGACTTGAAATAGTACTAACTTAGAAATCATAAAATACTAGTTACCTTAAGGTGTAATCTTCCTAAACCCAAAAATCCATAAAGTTCGCCTTTTTGACTGGCCTCCATAGCCATCTGAATCACTTTGCAAGCTAATTCCTGATGGCCGTTCCGTGCTACCTGAGCGATCTGATCATAGCTGTTCTTCTTTAATCTGGAGTTCTTGATAATATAAGAATAGCTATCAATTAATATTTAAATAAAGAATATAATTTCATACATAAATACGTTCAGCAAAAACAAACTGTCTGTTCTCTAATAGTCTAGTCAATAAAAAGTTCGAACCCGGAAATATTGTTTGATATAGTTTTTCAATGTCTTTCTTATCCTCGAGCTACTGTGAAATAGAGATAAGGGCAGCCAACTTTGTATTGCTCATTTTACTTCAAAGAAAATGACCTTCCTCCCGCTTTGTTGCAAACAGATAATTCTATCACACGTTACATATTTTAAATGTTTCAATACAGTAAGAATTTTAATCTACTTAGATGTATTCTATTCTTTATATGTTTGTTTCTTATTTCTATTATTGGAAGGAAAACTGAGGGAGGAGGAATCAGCTTGGAAGACCCCAAAAGAAATGGGAAGACATGGAGAAGGTGGGAGTCCGAGGGGATGATGATGCAATGGACCGCAAGAAGTGGATGAAAATGATCCGCACAGGCGACCCCTCCTAAATGTGGGAAAAGACAGGAGAAGAAGAGAGCGTATTGTATTTATCCAACATTGCAAAATATAGGCATACAGAAAATTCTCATATCTACATAGTAAGATAAAAATGGTTTTGGATAAATATTTGATACAAAATAGGCAAAAAGCAACAAGTTTGAATAGAATAATTATCAGCATATATAAAATTTAATAGTTCATACAATACCTACTTCACAAAACAAAAAATGCTAGAGTATGTGATGGTCTTGAAAATAAAACTAATGCTGTATTTTCAAGCTTACTTTAAATTAATTAATTAAGTCACATCTTCGAAACAAAGGTTGTGTACCACGAGTTGTATAATCTTACCATTGCTGTATCCAGGAAAACCAAGTTTTCTTTTAGCCAAATCAACCGTCCAACACACGTTATTGGCTTTCAGAATTCGCTTCACTCTTTCATTAGTGATATGGTCTGTATACTGCATATAAAGCATTTTCCTATACCACCACATTTGAAAGGCGTTGATCTGGGAACAATTGTTTTGGCATAGGTCCAGGTTTCACTTCAATAAGACAGTACTGATTCCACATTGCAGTCAAGGAGACGTTTTTTTTTCAATGGAGTTGATATATCTCTCCGTAAAATTTCTTCTCAGTTCCAGAATGAGGAGTTTGACTTGCCGATTCTTTCTTTCCCACCTCAATTAGACAATTCATATCTACATCAAGTGTTGTGTTACCCAAGTAGTTATACTTACTTTTAGCAAAGAAAATAAAAGCTCTATTGTTTTGGCGCTGCAACCGTTGATCCATATCCATTTCACCAGGTCTCTATCATGTATGTGTCGTGAGACTCTCTAAATACAAAACAAGAGAAAACGTAAAAGTGCTTATTCAGAATACCATTGCTACGACTAGATATGGTATTTCATTCATTGTCAAAATGAAAAACTCAACTATTACTAGTTGTATTAGATAAATTACCCGGGTAAAACTTCCCAAATCCAAAATGTGGATTCGAAATAAATTCTGCAATTAGACGTCTTCCGACTTATTTAGATAGATAATTGTATGCTCTACATGATATTATGTATGTCATATTGTCACGTACAAAACACAAAGCTGCATTTCCTTCACGGTTGCCCCTAGCAACATTGAGCTTGCGAATTCGCTGTTTTCCCAGACCAAGTGAACGCCAATTATATCTAGAAGAAATGTTATTTTTATTGAATTAAAATACGTTTGACCGGCAATTGGTAGAAATGGTTAAATAAAATTGCTTAGTAAATTAATTTCAAAGTTCTCCATTAGATATTGATCATCTGACACGACCTTCTACATTTTGATATAAAAAAAACTAAATCACTTATGACATGCATTCTTAAACAAAACTTACTGGCCAGTTGTAGGTCGTTCTAAGTTATTTTCTGTTCCTGCTATTCTTTTGGTCTTTGACTCAATCTCAGAGACCAGTAGACGAATTATATCATGTTGATCACGAGCCACAGCTAGATGAAGAGCCGTGACATCATCTCTATTTCTAGCGATTAAGGGCTAAATATTGGAGGTATAGTAAGGATCTAAGAAAAATACTCGTAGGAAGCATACAAATCATTAGCAAGTAATATAAATAAGTAGTATATATTTTTTTAAATCAAAGTATAACTGTTTTTTTATTTTTACTCTTAACACAAGAAAAATAGGAAGCATAATAATTGAAAACAAACTTCCCAAGAGATTAAATTATTTGGAATCAAATTAATTATACCTACTCATGAAAGAAACGATAAAAATATTGAATATATCACAACTGTTCGGCGTTCTGCTCTCTACATATTTCTATGCCTCAGTCAGCGAACGACTAATTTTAATACAAATTTTAATGAAAACAGTACACAATAGCACAACATCGCGATTCATCAAATGTCTGATGCTTAATCTAGCCTGATAGATTTATCATTTATCATACCTGTGATACTCGTAATCGCATTTTACTTTTTAATATTAGGTTACTTGATTTTAATAGCGCATGAGACAAGGTGTGTATGATTTTTAAATCGATTACTTAATAAAAAGCGTTTTTACCAAAGATTTTTTAGACCCAATTTGATCAGAACACTGCAAAGCCACGAAAACAAATATTCCGCACACACATAATATGGCTTAGACAAAAAAGAGTCAGAAAAATGGGAAAAACAGTTTTCACAGCTATGACAAGAAAGCTTTTATTTCACCGTATTAAATACTTTATATCAAAAGTCAAATCAATGTAGTTTAGTCAGGAATACTTACAGACGAAGCTTTGTCTGTGGCTTTAATAATCTGCTGTAGCAAATTTTTATTCCCAGTTGCAACTGCTGCAATAGCCAATTTGCTGAAATTATCCGCAGATACATAAGGCACAGACGTAGTACTGAAAATAGATCAAAGAAAAATACATTGGAGAACAGAGAATCCCAAAGAAAAGATTAATAAATCCATTATATTTTTATCAAGATCAATGCATTTTACTTGTGTTACACAATTGTCAAAATGGCTAGTTAATAAAATACTGTGAAATATTGACAAAATTGAAAATTAGATTATTATAATTCATTTTTTAATATTTTTTCAGCATTATCATTTCTATTTTGAACTTCAAAACAGACAAACAAAATGGGGTAGAGCTTAATGTTGATGGTATTTATACATTCTAAATGTAACTTTTAGCCTCTGATCGCTCAATGTTTTACTAAAATTAGATCAAAATATTCGAATCAGTACCTACACATATATTATTTTTTAAGTCAGATTCTACTGTCAATTTAAATAATAAATACAAAACATGTCACAGAGTTGGGGAGCGTGTAATGTGGCCACCAGGATAATTTATGTCACCTAATTAATACGGGACATTACTTGATAATTAATTATATGACAACTTTACCATGCGGCAGACAACTCAAGAAAAATAGGAGTACCTACATATTATGTATGTACATAGATTTTATTTAAGAACAACATTTCTTTAGGTTAGGTGTAAAAGATACAATATAATTATTAAATGCATGTTCCTGTTAAGGGTACAAGTTCCATAAATTTTCTCAATGGTATGCGGATAACTACCAGATTAAAAGAGAGTGTAACTATCCAAACGATAGCGAAACTACCAAAGTCTTCCTAATTAGATGCCTACTTACCTATTAGCAGTGAAAAATGGATCCTTTTCTAATACTTTTAAGGAAGGCCTGACTTTTACTACCCATTTTTCTTCTACTTTCTTCTTCGGCTGCTCTTTAGGCAATTTCTTAACTTTCTCCTTTTTTGCAACAATTTTCACCTTCTTTTTTAGTGACTGCTTCTTTGAAAGCAGTGGTTTATCTGAAGGTAATTAAATACATATTCAATGTATTACAATAACAAGACTGGAAAATTAGATCATAAATATTTAATAAGCGCATTTTTAAGTAAGAGAAGACACTCACTATGTTTACATTTTTCTTTCTTAGTAGCGATTATATTTGATTTTTTCGAAACATCTAAAATACAAAATGAATAGTTTCATAATAAGTTTCCAAATTAAAATAATACCAATACTATATTCAGTATTGTATAATAAATAATTCCATGCAAACAGTACCAACTGAACAGAACCAAAAGATTAAAACTTTACTTCAGTTATCAACTAAAATAGAAAACCCAGGTATCTTTAATTTTATATTTCTAGAGGGAAACCTAATAACGCTTTGTAGGAGTTCGGGAGTGCATCTCCCCATAAATATGAATAAAACGAAATTTCGAAATTTTATTAATTATGCCCATTATAATTAAATCGTTATATTTTTAGTCTTTTAATAAATACTTTCCATAATCAAAAATTTGGTCCCATGTTAAATCAGGTGAATTTCTATTTTAAAATTTAGTACCGGGCTTTCCTAGCAGCTATGATGTCGGTAAGTCAGAAAATTTGACACTTTTTTAGTTTGCATATTTTACAACACCCATGATGGAAATTATGACATGCGTGTAAAATAATAATGTATTAAAAAAATCAAAATTACTAAAATGTTTCTAAAGGCCACTTAAATTTGACGTGTAGCTATGGGTGTATATAAAATCAATAGATCAACAATTTCTACATTTTTTTGGAGAAAAAAACATAATTTGAAATAGTCTAAAAATATGAATAATGCATCATCAAACATACATACCTGCACATTTTGTCTTGGTCTTTTTCTTTGGAGGTGGAGAATTGCTATAGCTTGTCAGAAGAAAACGCTCTACTTCTTGAATCTTGCGTTTAGAAGATCGATCTGGCATCTAAAAATAAATACCATACTTTTCAATAGGTTCCAAGAATTAATTAAATTGATGGCAAAGATTTCTTGTTATTTTTAAAAAAAAATTCAAATGCATGGATTTCCAATGTTTTTAATCACAGTTACAAAATAGTTTCAGTAGGTATATACATAGATGTTGGCAATTATAAATTGTGTTTTTTTAGAAAAAATAATACCATATTTTTCAAGAATTAATTATTATTATTTTGATAAATTTCACAACATGGGTTTCCAGTTTTTCAATTAGATAATGTTTTACCATAATTACAAAATAGTTTTTGTGTACCTACCAAAGACATATAGGTATATAGACAGATTACTTGTTTAAAAGTACATTATCATTTAAAGTCTAGTTTTGGTTTTCTGGTTGGTAAAAGAAATGCCTGTTAGTTGTTGTGCAGTAAACTGTACCAATTGATGGAGTAAAGAAAACAAGGAACTCAAGTGTGAATTATTTACAGAATTGTAGCTAACCCTCAAATACTTAGTGTATGAAAGTTACATGAAAATATGGAAAATTAGTATAGGTAAAATGTGTTTGGATTTCCTAAAAATGGGAATTCCAGTATACCAAACGCAATACTCATTCATCTCATACAATTTTTTTTGTAAAAATATAGTTTTTGATTACATGGAAAATATTATTGGTACATAGGTACCACTTGAACTAGTACTAAACAGGAACAAGCAAGTTGCATTGTAATAATTGTAGTTTCTATTATACAG
>JAUYWI010108317.1:0-11069 GCA_034780595.1 Parotoplana pacifica
AGAATGTTAAATAGTAGCAACCTCTCCGAGCCGTTAAGGGTATGCTCAAGTTGGCTGTCTTGTACTACAACAACAACTTTAGCAGCAGTGTAATGCAATGAATTAGGCAGTTCTTTATTGCAGCTCTTTAGTTAATTCGTCAACAATTAAGCAATCACTAAAAATAGCTACGAGTTTTACGCAACATCGGAACTTTAGCAGCAGTGTAATGCAATGAATTAGGCAGTTCTTTAATGAACTACTCGAGTTGTCTGTCCAAGTTCATTTTAATTGGGCAATTAGAATAAACTCTGAGAGAAATTGTGACATTAAAGCCAAGGAGTATTATGTTCGATTCATTTTAAAAATAACTTAAACGTACAGATTTTTTAATTTTTGAAAGCTTTTGAATCTGCTGTAGCTAATAAAAAAACTGTTGCTGAAGAGTTCAAAATGTCACGATCCACTGTCCCAAAGATAAAGAAAAGGAGGAGGACATACGGACTCAGGCGGAAGGTTGCAGTATCTCGCTCAGAAGCGTCAAAGATGATGACGTAGGCGAAGTTCTCCTGATGTGGTTCAAACAAATGATTGCAAAAGATGCGCCCATTTCAGGACCGTTGCTGAAAGAAAGAGCTGAAGAAATTTCTTTAAAAATGGGATAGAATTCGTAGCTATACAAGGCTAGAGCTGCCGTTGGAAGCAGAGAAACAATATTGTTTTAAAAAAGAGCTTGATATGCTGATGTAGCAGGTTGTGAAAGCTGGAAGGACACAGTTCCAAAGCCCGTTAAAAAGAGGGGGGAAAGTAAACATAAGGAGCACATTAAAAAATCTAAACATCGTTTAATGTCACACATCGGATTTTATCACATTTTGTTGATTAGTTCATTGAAATTCTTTTATGTTTGACATCTCTGATCTAAACCTACGGTAATGGGTTGTCAGTTCATGCTGCAACCTACGTACAGTAAGGTATATTAAGATCTGTCAAGATTGGTCACTTTTTCGATAGCTGCCATTTAAAGGCTGATATTCTGATATAAATCTTTTTTCGTCGTGTAGCGCCTTCGATACTAAAGAGGTATGCTAAATTTGCTCTGCATAACTATTACAGCAGCCTAGATATAAAGGGTCAAAAATCGATAACTACCAATAACTACCTCTAAATTTTAATCGATTTTTAAAAAAAAAAGATTATATATTGGAAATATACCGAGAACGAAAAACTTATATTTTCCCCTAGCAATGGTTGCTAGGGCTCTCAATTTCAATTGCATTTTGTAGAGCGACTTTAAATTAGTTTATGTTTGAACTTTGGTGCCTTAACTGTTACAGAATTCAATTGAATGCATTTTACTATTTATGTTGTATAAACAGTACAGGGAGTCCCCGTTGATCATTGTGTTTTTATAAATCTAATTACGATTTTATTGCCAAACCTGTCTCAAAAATTAACAATAGCTGCCAGTGCCTGTTGTAAAAACAATTTATGAAACTAGTAACTGTTAAGTGGCAAGATTATTTGAAGCAACTTATGGTCACTGTATCTGCTAGAATTTCATAGTTTGAAAAAACAGGTAGCGTTGTTGATGTCAGACTTGAGTATGTAAAAGGTGTTCACATTGAGAATATTACTGCTGTTGTAGGAGCTATGGGTGAGTTGGGAGAGAATTTCTTTGTATTAAAAGTAGCAGCAGAATTGGATTTATTAAAGAAAGATTTAGTCACTCAAGGTTAACGAACAGGATTTCCCATTTGATCAGTGAGGCGGATCAAGAAACACTCAAAAACTAATGGAGTCTTTATTCAACTGATTTTCCCCACAAACAGATGACTTGGATATTTATTGAGCAGAAGTTTTATCTGTTAAAAATGCAGCTGGTTCTCCTCACTTTCCTGTCCTGAGTACATTTGCAAAAGGCCTCATAGTATTATCACATGGAAATGCTGACCCTGAACATGGTTTCAGTCAAAATAAGCAACTTGTGACAGACATACGCTGTTCTCTGTCACAGTCAACCATCATTGGAGTTCATGCAGTCAAGGATGCCATTATATCTGCTGGTGGAGACCCATTATCAATTCCCATCACTAAACAAATGAAGCTTTCCTTCGGAGAGTTCTCCCAAAAATACACAGCTGCTCTTCTTGATAGTGAAAGAAACAAAACACATGCTGAATGGATGATGGAACTGGATCAGAGAAAAAAGTGCCAACATTTAAAACTGTGTGATTTAGAAAAGGAAAAGGTACTAATTGCCAAACAAATATTGTTAGTAATTACAAAATTTATCGAGTAGCCAAAAATTTAATAATTTTAGTACTTATTCTTTGATGTTTACTATTCCCCAAGTTTTTCTAAAATGTTTATCAAATTATTTTAAGGATCAATCACAAGCCTCTTTATCAGTCAGTGTGCCTTACTGTTGTAATGTGACAAGTAATAGAATGGTGCTACTAGGTGTATGCATAATAAAACACTGATAACAATCTTTTATATGCAAAATAAGTTATGTTATTGCATGCTTCTTCTCTCTGCCTACCAATACCCTGCTTAGTTTTCTTTTCCTTGACTCAAATAAAGAAGTGCTTTTATTAAATGTAATCAGAACTCTCTGAATTTAAATAATGCTCATAATATTATCCACTCTTAAAACATTTGGTCACTTTAGCTGCCCGCTGGTTGTCTCTCTGTTATTAATCTTCGTTTGCTTTTCAATTGTTGACTTTGGCAATGATTGAACCAAACTTCCTATTCGATGCCCCCTTCTTCGAATGCTTGGTAGTAATAATTTTACTTCCTACAAAGTGGTTTTTCGTTTTATTTTTATTTAAAGAGGTGATGTTCTAGGTAACGCTACCTGGAGCACTGTCTACCAAACTTCCTATTCGATGCCCCCTTCTTCGAATGCTTGGTACACACGTGATATTTTCTTGAGAAAATCCTAGGTTGATTAGGTTTTATTAATTCTCCTTCTCTTTTTTTTGTTTCAGCTTGGACAGTGATTTAATGAAGAAGCATATGGACCACAGTGTTCCCGAAATCTAATCACCAATCGTTTAGACTATACCTGCAATGTGTTTAAAACTAACTATACCTTGAAGTATACAACACAAAACATACAGTCAACAGTCATGGATTCATGACATCCAGATTTTCATCGTCACATAATTAATATTTGTTAAATCAACTTATAATTTTTTGTGTGCATATTAAACTTTTAGTATACCAACCAACCAACCTACATCTCCCTTCTGTACATTGCTGTTTGTTATTATATAGTATACCCATCATTGTTTTCAACATAGAGTAAGGAATGCATAGAGCTGTCTTTTTTACTCGGTCTTTCTATCATATGAAAAAATGGTATTTATGTACTGTTTATGCTCTATGTAATCCTCCTCTGTGATTTTCATATTGATAAGAGAAATTATGTAGGCGCCAAGTCAGAACTTTTATTTTTAAAGAGTTTTATTAAAAGCATAATTAGTACGTCTTTAGGTTGTCATTAGCTTGTTTTGTTTTTATGTTCTGTATAAATATGTTTAGTATGTAGTAGTATATCATTATCTACATATATTAGGGCACATTTTAACTATACAATGATCGTTCTTTTAAAAAAATTAAAGCGAAGTAATTGATATACGAAACTGTCTGGTTTACTGGGAACCTTCAGTATGGAAAAGTGAACAGTTTTGTCTGTGAAAGAAGACGGATCCTTTAAGAATAAAGATCTCAGACTTGGTTGATAGTGTTCTTGGTATTTGGTCGGTAATATTCGTTTTGAGAATTTGAATTATCTCCATTAAAGGATTTCCCCCTTTATGTCAATACTTTGAATTGTCTGAATTGTTCTATTTTTAGCGGATCCAATCATTTTCTCTTTTTTTTAATAGTTCCAAATCTCCAACCTGGTCAGCCCTGTATTTTGCTATCTGTCCATAGGTGTGCTTCACCGACAAAATGCTGTTACGTAAAATGATGTCTTTATACTTTCTAGGGTGCACGTAATTAATACCATAACTATTATAAACGGATGAACCTTGGTCTTGGCGTGATTAACTATCTATATAGTTTTGTTGCTTGAACTATCATTTTCCGCATTTGTTTATGAAATTGCATACCTACATATTTTCTTATCGTTTTCTGATTTTCATCGCTAGGAATGTGTACCAACTTTTCTATTTATCTTGTGTGTTACTGACTTCATGTCTAGTTATATATAAGGTCATAAATTTTCTGTATTGTTAACTTTATTCAGAATTTCCACAATGTATTTAAATTCCTATTAAAAGTCTAAAAAATTTCCATAATGTTTACAAGATTATTATTGGTATTGTGTGGCATTTTCATGCTTAAGTTTGTGTATTTCATAAATTTGAAATGATCAAAGATGCACCTACGAAGTTTGAAAATTTACCGAACCAGTTGCTATTATTGTAGCTTGTTCACGATGTTTGAAGCAATCATTTATCTGGTGGGGTTTACGATTAGAGTAATTGTCATCGATTTTTCTAAAAGCAAATTTGTGCAGTATCGAAACCATATGCAATATGAGTTACTGAGTACTTCCATTTAATTTGATTGTACATTTTATTTTATTTTTCTGATATTCGGAACATCAAATATATTTAATGCCTAATTAAATATATTTGACTTAATTGTAATTCATTTACTTATTCTCTGCTACTCATTTTGTTAATTGTTTACTACAAAAAAAAGATTTATTTATATACCTATTCAAGTTTTTATTTGAATTGTCGGGACAGCTGTTTTTATTGTTACCAGGGGCAGAAAGTATTGCAGCATTTATAAGATAACACGGTTTTTTTCTTAGGAACATTGTGGTAGAATAACATAATTGGGAGCGTCCATCTCGTAGATAATTTAATATCTGTTCCTGTACTTATCAAGAAAGATTATATAGCAGAAATAGGTATTGGTCTTCTTTTTGGTTAGTAATAGGAATATTCAGTCATTTGCGAGATGGACGCTTTGAATTATATAGTGTATATTGAATTGTGTCAATGATATTAATTAACATATTTGGCACAACTGAATGATACACATGAGTGAACTTTTATTATCTCAGGTAAGATTTTATAGACATTGATATTGGTGGGCGAGCTCGTGGTCCAGCCGTTGGTACAAACAATCAATTAGTGATGATTTCGTATAAACAACAACAGAAAAATATGTATACCGAATTTGTTTTCCAAGAACAGCCTACAAACAGAGCGAATTAAAGTCCATTACATTTTTCGAGATTTTCACTTGCTTTAGTTTTATATACACTGACCAATTTCTAATTAAGGTCTCGTTACTCTATTAATAAAATTCATTTTAATTAGAAAATACATAAACAGCTGACCAAAAGGCACTCGCGATCTACATCCCAAAATTTTTTATGTATATGCATAGGCATCGCAAGGTTGTAGACTTCTTAAGACAGTTATCGCATCGCAAGGTTGTAGACTTCTTAGACAGTTATTATATCACTTTTAGATCATTATAATTATGTATACTGCCAGTTTATTTTATTGCTCTGATCTTGAGGGTATAGTATTTTTAACCTCTGTATTTAAAAAGCGGCATTTTAATTTTATGTAGCTTAAGAGGGAACAAATTTGCGTTTACTTTTATGGTTTATCAATGACTCAGGGTTGTAACAATGATATATGTGGTACAAAACTATTATTATTACCATGCTTGGCCATAGATATTATTTTTGTCCCGCATACCTTCAGTCATTACTATAAGTTATTGATCCACCATAGACAAAACAATGTACCTACTCCCTATTAAATTTCGTAAATTATAAATGTTTATATTTAGAAACATTGAGATAGAACCTTAGAAACATTTTTACTTCATTTTAAAATGAAAACCCTAAAAGCTAACTTAAACATTTTCAGCTAATTCTTATTTTTATAATAGTGCATAATATACTATTAACGGTTTAAGATTTGAACGCACAAGTTTCTTGGATTGAGTCACCCGATGAACCTCTTCCAAATAAGTAGGAAAATTATATATAATTTGTAGAAGTCCTTCAAATCAGGAAGATTTAATATTTTATGAAGGATTGTGCCAGAAATAGTAATTTTAAGTATCTTTGGATTGACGACTTGAGCCAAAGATATTTATTTATTTATTTGTAATAATATACAAAAGGGTTGATGCAGGTATGTGTCGAACACTTATGCATGACCGAATGTAAATACCTAACATGAAATTATACAGATTCAGAGGTGTCAGATTATATAATAATTCTTTTTAAGTGTAGTGTTTAGTACCTAAACTAGATTAAATCAATAAGTAGAAACTAATGTTGCTATGTAACAAGCGACATACGAATATAGTTGTGTGTAGTAGATATACAAAATAACACAATATTGTAGTGTATGTTAGGGTACATACATGTTATAAATAAATCAAAAATCGAAATGTTTACAGAATACATTTGATCCGAGTCCTGCTCTGTGAGTTATATGCTATTGTAGAATATAAAAAAATAATTTCTCTACCTATGTAGTGCTTATATGAAAATTTTTGAAATTATTTTCATTTCAGTTGTATATTTTGTGAAAAAACAACAAACTAACTAAAAAATGCACTATAATTTTATCTTTTGTTTAACTACCTAAACGTACTAATTTCATCATAGCAACAGTACATGTGCGAACATTAAATTTGCCCTAAATTTTTTTCGGAAAATCATAATTATGTCTTCAGCTGCTGGTACGTTGATTACCACTCACAATGCAACTTATATTGATCCTCGTTTCATGCCAGGGTATGTATTCAATTATAAAAATTATCTCTCTAGCTATCTTAATTATCTGGTGCGAAAAAGCACTTTTGTGGCCAAAGTTTGTTGCACCATTTCTCTCTGTTCAAGGCCAATTCAGATGGCTTTGCAAGACTTTGGGCCCATCCGTTCTATAATGTACTTCTTTTGTGCTATTTTTGGATTTTGTCTTTGACTCTTTTCTTCTTCTGATCCCTGAATAATTTCTATCAAAACCACCTCATCACATCACATGCCAAAGTAAAGCCAATTTTAATGCTATCATTATTTAATAATAATTAACAGTATAATAGAAAATTCATAGTTATTGCAATACAATTTTTACTAATATTTTTTTATGTAATAGAAAATTCACTATTATTACAATACAACTTACCATGTAAAAAGTGTCTTCTTTGTTGTTTACCAAGACTCACATTCATACAAGGCCAATATAGAAGCTTAATATATCAAGGAACAATCAAAATTATACCTAGTGCTAATAACTCCTTTACTGTTCCAGACATTATTCAGCTTCTTTATGACCATATATGCTATTGCTAGCCAATGTATATGAATAATTCAATTAAAGCTTAAAAGATGTTCAAAATCAGCACAAATATTTCATACATATCCAGGATTCTAATAGATCTATATGGTGGTATCACATAGTATGAATGGCAGAACTACTGAAAATGAAGCATATAATTGATTGCTCATAATATATAGTACTGTACTTGTAGTAGTCACTAAATCAAAAAGATATGGATCTAACCCTAATTGGTCAGACCTTGGAACAAAAAAATCATTCTTAAAAGCTAATACCCCATGATAAAAATTGTTAAAATAATATAATTTAGATACTGTTATTGTCAATAAAAATACATAAGATTTTAGTATAGTTTAAATTTATTTATTTATTTAGTGTTTTCCATTTAGGTGAGAGTACATTTTGAATTTATGTACTATACCTGGCTGGCAAAGATAATAAAAAATAGTAGATTGTAATAATACTCCTGTTTCTTTTCTAGTATAAAATATTTAATTAATTAAACAAATAAAATTTAACTAAAATTATTATTTTTATAATTAAAGTCATTTATACTGACTAGTTTATGTAAAGTTTAAATAATGTGCTAATTTAATTATATATATTCATATAAATAATACCTAAACCATAGCTACATTCTGTGTCAACTGAATGAAAACTGAAGTAGTACTGAGGTAGGTAGTGCCTAAATTGATCACTAATTCTTTTTCTTAAAATGGTGACCAAATGGAAGAGTGGTTTAAGGTAAGACTATCTACCTCAAGAAATTTGACTGAATCAAAATTTTATATGGAGGTAGATAGTGAAGTAGATCAATTTAAAACAGCTGTTGCATGTAGTCAATTAAATCACTATGATGGATGATAATATTTATATAAGTGCATTAAATCAACTGCATTCATTTATTTAGCATTTATTCTTAATGACATTGAAGAGTTAATATTGACCACAATACCCAACATAGCAATTGAAGGTACCTAAGTCTAATTGTATTTAATTGATATTTTTATGGTAGAAGGAAACAACAATTTAAAAACTATATTTAGAATAGCAGAATTTAACTTCTTTATAAAACTACTTTGTACAGGGTGTCCCATAAGTGACCATGACATAGAAGTTTATAAAACATAAGAATAATATTTGTTCGCAACATTCAACTCATTCCACATGATCTTCTTCTGATAAATATTGTACTTTTGTTGGCTTCCACAATTTATAGCCATCACTAACTATTTATTAATGTAAAGTAGAAACACAGTGTTAATAATATATCTTCTTACTGAAAATGTAGGATCATTTTGAATTGATTCTTTGAGCCAATCATGTTCATCACCTCTTTCATTTGGTCTTTCAGATCATTTCTGATCAAGAATATTTCCAGTTCCAAAAAAAAGATTTTCTTCCCATGCAGCTATAACACTAGTGTCTGGAAGCACATCAATATCAAATCTTTTTTTAGAGATTTCTTTAACTGCTATACTTTTATCACATTTGTGATACCATGATACAAATAAAATCCAAAATTTGATAGTATATTCCCTTTGGTCAACCATTATAAATACTGTGCATAAATTAAAATGTATCTATGTAATTATTCTTATATTTTATGTATTTCTATGTCATAATCACTTATGGGACACCCTGTATATGTGAGAAAGTCTCACACAAATAAAATAAAATTAACTGAATTTTTTAGAAATATTACACTGGAATATATAGAATTAAAATATATAATTTTCAATATTTAAACATTGTATTAAAATTTGATTGAAAATATTAAATTAAACTATTAATAACTATATGCTGTATTACACTCAATGATGTATGAGAACCCTGTTTATTATTTCTGATTTTTTATAATAATTAATTTTATTTATTCCTCTATGACTATCTCACTATGTATTTTTGAAGATTAATCATTTGAATAATAACCATAGTTTACTTATAGTTAATTAATAATTCTGTGAAAATTAATTTATAAATGTATTTTGTATATGTATTATAATAAATGATTTTAAGATTTTATACCATAAACTTGCACTTTAAACATAAATTTTGGCTTATATATATTTTATTTTACTTAATAATTTAGAGCTAATACTTTTGGACAGCATATTTATTTATTATTACTGAATTTTATTTTTTCTATATTATTCTATATTTTATATTTATGAACAGATTTGATTAGATACTTTTTTGTCATAAAAATATAGACTTCAAATTTTGGCCTATGTGAAGCATTTTAATTCTCTATGTGATATTGCATCATAATTCCCTTTCTATTAAGCATAAAGGGTCATGACTATAATGTGAAAACAGACACCAATTAAATCTACATAACTATATATTGTTTGAGGATCTGGTCATACCCAAAATTAAATGTTATGTAAAATATACATAACTCTCTTTTCAAGTTTGAAGGATAAATTGTGTTTGTTTTTAATTTATTGTCATGCTCACAGAATATAAAATGAGGAAGTACAAAATAGCATAAGGATTGATGACAGAATAATTGAACAACCACAGTTTCTATGCAAAACAGTCATTACCTCATGCACTAACCCTACTTATGCTAGAGTTAGGCAGTATTACTATCCTACCTCTGTGCTTAACTTTGCTTCCATTTGGATTAGCTTTTGTAGAGGTAGGTTACAATACCCACTAGCTCAGTACCTCGATTTTCATTTGGTCAAATTGGGGTACATACCCTGATGTAGCTTACCTCAGTTTCCATTCAGTCACCCCTGGCAAATAAGGCAAATGTCTAAGTTGACTTTCATAAGTTACAATATTTTTTGTAAGAGTCAAAATCAAAAATTAAACAACAATTTACAAAAAATATGCTATCAGAAGCCCTAATTTCATATCTTATTTTTCAAAATTTTATTAAGGAGAACTTATTTGCCTATAAGATTCTAAAATAAATGATTGAAATAATTAGGATAATAATTTAAATAATACTTCCTTGATAATGAATGTACTTTAATTTAAAAAATGTTAATATATTGGAAAATTTATTTTATTTAGTAAAAGAATTTTTAAAATTTTGGTTTATATTTTAAAAATAATCCCATAGAAAAAAATATTTTTATAAATGTAAGCTTTGACCTTTACTTTTTAAAATTTAATTGATGGTTCTTTTATATTTACCCCATTGATATAAATGTCAAAATCTGTATTTTCAATTAAAGTCTTGTTTGTTGTAAAGTGGTGAATAATATGTTAATTCCATTAGACATATTCATAATGTCTGGGTTCACATGTATTCATGCAGGAGCAGATGCAGTTGAGAGTTCAAAGTACCCCTCTAAATATACAAGAAAAATGTACACATTTCAAAAATTAATCTTACACTAAATTTTAAACAAAAATGTATATCCCTAACAAAATATATTGCTTACTTGACCACAAATTAACTTTTTGTTTATATTTTCACTTTTTGGTAGCATTGAAATAAGATGTACCCTCTATTGGATGGAAGGTGCAGTAAAAAAATCCATGCAAGGATTGCAATGACCAAAACGGCATTTATAAGAAGAGAATTACTAGCAAAAACATTACGACTAGAAACTAAGAAGAAAATCATGGAGACAATTGTATGGAGTATAGCACTACATGGAGCAGAAACCTGGACATTGCATAAAAAGGAAAAGAAGAAAATTGAAGCACAAGAAATGTGGATTTGGAGAAGAATGCAACAGATAACATGGAAAGACATGAAGACAAATCAAGAAGTACTCCAACAAA
>JAUYWI010108328.1:0-11067 GCA_034780595.1 Parotoplana pacifica
TATATAATAATGTATCAATGATTAAGTTATATAATAGTTGGTTATTAAAATAAAAATTCATAAAAACGTAAAAAAAAACGAACTTTTTTTGTATATGCCCTATATATCGGAGTTAACAATGCCAGCTGGATCATAACTATGGATGAGTAAAAGCCGATTAGGACAAAGATTAGCAATAACTAAGCCAGGCCTGTTTGATCCGTATCCGTGTGAGACACATCGTGACACAATTGACATCGGTGGACATGCAGTGGAAAAGAAATCTGAGTGCTTATAAATACAATACACAACAAACAAACAAATCAAGTAAATAAAAAGCAAACAAATTACGCGAAATTTTATGGCATTAGTGGAAAACAATTCTAGGAGTGCTTGTATAATGCTAAAATAATGGCCATTTGTGGATTGATTGCAAAGGAGTGATGTTCAAAGTGCTTAAGTGATCCGATAAAAAAACATTCGTTTTTTATAGTGCCATTAAAATGAACCAAAGTTTAAAAACTCCAGGAGTCCAGGAAAAAACTTTTTCCGAATGAGTGAAGATCTGTGGCGTAATTCCCAACAATGAAGACCCTATTTTCGAATATAATAGAATAATTCATTGCAACGTAAATTTCACTTACTTATGAAAAAATCGGCAGAAATTCACAAATCAGTGAATGACTGCCATCCCCAGTAAGTGTACCTGCTACACCCCTTAAATTTTATTAGTTTTGAAAGATCACCAAAATGCCCTTAGAAGGGCGAAAAATTGTCATGCCTGTAAAAAGCTTTTTGTCGCCGAATCTTTTCAAATCGCTCCATGGAAAGTATTCATATTCTTCTCAAAGGACAATGAGATGGAGTCTGACAGCAATACTATTAAGCATAATTTCGTTTTGTGGAATAATATAATTATATTTAGATTTTATGGGAGTGTAATCTAGTTTACTAGCAAAACTGTAAACTAATGATAAAATTCAACACAAATAAATGTTTAAATACACAAACTATGGTTAAAGAAAAAGAAAATCATTTTTGACTGATGGATTTATTCAGTGTGAAAAAAGCAATATAAACAAAACAGAAAGCATGCACATAATATTTATAATACTTCTATCTATACAACAAATATCAAGGATTTCCGTATAAATTATGTCAAACATCTACATATCACTTTGAAAATACCGGCCACAAATGACTAAATTTAAATTGTCTAACATCTATGCTCTATGTAGATGTAGGTATGGGTCCAGTTTAGATGTGTGCAAACTATGAGATCAATAATAAACTTGAAATATTATAAAAATAAATTTTGATCAGCACTACTAATTTGGCTGAAATACAGTTAGTTCGGTGGCTTAGTTAGAAAAAAGGGTAATTTAGTTACAAGAATGATAAAAACACCAAATTTTGTCAAAAATTAGGTGACCTTATACGCTTAAAAAACTACCCATGTTTCATCATCTGTGCCTAAAAATCACAGAAAATGTAAATTTCCGTTAAAATAATTCAGTATATCGGATTCTATTGGAAAAAGTTGAATATAATTAATAAGTCAAGTCTTCTAATTCATATGTTCAAGTGGACTGCCCGTAAATACACAGAAACCATGTTATATATGCTTCAATTTTTTTGCCCTATCTATGGCCAAAACAATTGGATACAAAAGGAAAAATAATAAAGCATGTGCAATATTTGAAGGTCATCTAATTGTTTATAAAGATTTGTAGCTAAATGTTGACTAAGCCACCTAACTAATTAGAAAAAAACTATATCATTTGTTACTTGTGACTATTGCAATAAAATGTTTAAAATGTAGGTACATACGTAGATTGGTCTCATAACAATGCTATAACAAATTAAAATGAATCTGTGTGGTCCAAATTAACAATTTCGTAGTATTGATATATACCTTGCAATAATGAAAATAATTGAGAAAACATATTGAGGCCTGTAAAGTAAAGTTGCACATGAAATATAAACTAACATCACTACAAAATTTAAAAACACAAGATCTATCAGCGAACCGGAGATTCATTGTTATATAATTTTCTATTTAAAATTTAATGGCTTTGTATATTTCCGCCCGCTAAACTGAGTCAAAAAATAATTTCAAAAGGTATATAACAATAGACATAATATAAAATAGACGGGCGCTACGTGCCCCTCCATCTTGCGCTATATTGTGGACCATGTGGACTATTTTGTCTATTGTTAATTGTACCAAATAGAAATTGATCTACATATTTACATCCGCAAAATATCTATGCCTTACTTACATAAAGATCAAATTATGTCAATAGATATTACGACTGACTATTCGAGCATAAACATACAGATTTAGTGGGCGCTTCGCCCCTTAAAAGTTTGGTATGTTTATGCTCTCAAAAATTAATCGCAAATGTCTATATATTTTTATGTTCAATAGTGAGCAATTCAGTTACATTAAGCCATGATATTGGACATAAAAAATTAAAATAAATAAAAAATTGAGATGGCAGACTTATTAAATAACAAACTCAAATTATTTTCTTCAAATTGAAAACAAAAACACAAAAGAAGCCAATTTTTATGATGAAGAAATCATCTCAAAAAATAGTTAAAACAACTTTACAATATCATTTAAAAAATCAGTGTAAGAACTTGCTCAACACCTAAAAAAACTCAAAATATACATAGCCTATATCACACTTTATACGTAATACAAAAAGGAAACTAAAACCAAGAAAGTTTTAAATGGGCAGGAATGTGAATGTACATCATAGCAATTGTTATGGAACGTTTCATAAAATAAATCATATTTCAAGTCCTAAAAGTGAACATATTGGTCATGAGTACCTAGATGATCTAAACAAAATAACTTCCAAGTACTGTAAATTCTGTTGTCTTTCTCACATTAATCAAATTTTGAACTCCAAAAGTAAAGGTACGGCTTATACAACAACACTACTTTTCATTTTTTTAAATGTTACACGGGTATAGTTGGAGAAAATTGTAATCATAATGTCGCGTTCCAAGGGGTATTGATTTATTACAGACCTTCACTGTGCACTAAAACTCTCAGGCCGCCAGTATTCACAAAAGCAACGTAGGTTATCTCAGACATAGCACTATAGCAATCCTAACAAGTTGCACGTTTATGACATGATTTCTGTAGTCAATGTATTTTTCTATGGTAAAAATATCAGTAAAATAGTTGCTTCGATTACCTTTAAATTTACATTACAGACATCTCAAAATATTCTGAACTTTTGTTATTTGATTAACCCTTCGTTGATAAACGCGGTAAATGCACGTCTCTGATAATAGGTTTTTTCTAAGGCCTAAAATAGGGTAGTTACTGATACAAAAATACACATAACTGTTTCATGGATCAAGATTTTAATGAAATTTTGTACAACGCTTAGGGGCTGGCCCACTAGTAGCAAACAACAAGAAATTTCACTGGATCTCAAGTTGCACCCTGGACACAAAAATCAATAAATTCAAAAACCCGTAATATATGTTGTACAATGAAGTGTGGTTGTGATATATTTACCAATTATGAACCACTATTACCAAATATTAACTATAGAAATACAATCAAAAATTGGACCAGTGACCTACTTTAAGCAGTGGTAGATAACGTTTTTAATGTCATGGCCAACCAACGGGGTTAATTGTCAACCCCCCACCCAACATACTTCCCATGGTTCAACTGGGCTGAAATTTGATAGTCAAGAACGTTGGAAAAAAACAATAAGGGGGTCGATGACGTCCTCAGGTCAAAAAGTACCACCACGTAACCTTGAGTTGCTGGGGAAAAAATTAATTCATATGATAAAGAAACTTTGTGACAGAAATTCAAAATTTCAACTCAATCGGATTTACTAATTTTGAGTATTATATGAGAGAAATATGTGCATCTACCCCCTTTATCATAGATTTAATTTTGATCATATTTTTGTTTTATATATAAGAGATTAAAAATTATTTGTAGCACCAAATTTAAAACTACCAAAAATGTTAGTTTTTAGTAACCAAATAACTTGACAATTTTAGAAAATGTTTAGGTATGATACTTTTAGACATCTGTAATGTAATATTCAATTGACCCAAAACAATTTTTTCAGAAATCTCAGTATATGAGAAATACACGGAGTGACGACAGAATTTATAAGTCATTAAACTGCGCCATTTTTATCTTGTATTCACATATAAAAAAACACCAAAACTTTAGAATGCAACATTATTATTAAAACTTTCTTTGCTATCGGACTAATTAGTAACTCTCTTCTCATAGGTCATTAACCTTGCAATATGGAGTATTATTGAAAGATTTCTATGGATAATAGTTCTCTCAGCTGACCCACTAAATAATTAAAAGTGATATTCGTTTCACCATTTGTAAGCAAATAATATCAATAAGTAATACCATTGAATTAATTAAGTACCTAATCTTTAAGCATACTTGTTTATGGTCAGTAAAAGTCAATGATACGTTTCTTAAAACAAACAATAAATAACTAGCAGTGTATGAATAATCTTGCGTATATGTACGTTCATAAATATCAATGTAACAACTGTGATGTACATATATACAACATTTACAATCCTTTTCAATTTTTTACAGACATAGATAAAATAGTAATTATATATGTAGTTAGGCTATTACAAAAATGCTAATTGTCAAATATGTATATTTAAAACACAAAATACATAACCGATTCTATTTCTCATTTCCAAAAAAATACAAACTACAAAAACAATAAAACAACTCACACATCAGTCTATTTTTACCAAGGTCCCATATTAAGATCTTTGCACAGTATAGCATGTACCTCTAGACGATGATATCCAGAAGTCTATCAATAGACAGATTTTCATAATAATATAAAGTAACATTAGTTATTATACAAGCGTATTACTTACAGAAATAAAAGCAAACCAAAACATACACATAATGTACTAACAGTATCATCTGACAATTAAAATTTGCAATACACAGTAAAGCTTAAAATAACCTAACAGTTTAAAAAATTGCAATTTGTACGAACTTTTATTAATGCGTGTGATTTTATCGGGATACATATTAATAGTCACTTAAAAAAGACCAGTGGATTTTCAATATTTACAATGTCATTTCTAATTGTCACCTATAAAGCTAAAACCTTTAGAAAATCATTGAATAGTCATGTGAAAATTTCAACTTTGTTGGGCGTACTCCCACAGGCCAAAAACAACTACAAAATGTGAAAACTCAACGGGGGATTGTTTCTTTCTTAAACCGTCACTGTGGGGTGTGCGGTCAGAATTGAAATGTTCGCACAGTTTTCCAATGACATATGCGAGGGTAGTGTGTTGGTTGCTCACCCCTGTCACATTAACGGTTATAAAAAACGAGCCCCACCCCTCGGATTTTTACATATTGTAGTGTTTTGAGAGGAGTGCACGACCAGCAAAGTTAAAATTTTCACATAATTATCTAAAGAACCATGTGAAGATCGTGAGAAGGTTACAATTTTCTTGGTCGTATTTTCTCACAATTGACGGATATAAAATGTGACAATCCAAGTAGGGTCCATTTTTAATTGGCGGAACTGTATAATCATATTAAAATACGACTCTTCAAGAGAAAAAAATCATTAAAAACAGAATATCTGCGAAACGAACAGTGGCTGGATCAATTCTAATGATTTTTAGTATCAATATGCATTACAGTAAAATGGTATTAACACAAGCCATGATAAGTTATCTATAGGAAGTGCGATCGGAAAAAAAGAACAATTTCCAACCAACTCTAGATAGATATTTCAAGATTTATTTTGTAACCAATTTCTAAGTTGTTGCATTTCATAAAACCAAAATGAAACCCTATGATTATCGACACCAATCAGCTTTTATTTCCCAGAAAAGTCTATAACAGTCATACTTAAGAAATCCAATAAATTCACTTTTGTATGCAGTTAGTGTTGTCCTGAGAACCCAAAAATATCGGCTCCAATTGTTTTTTAGAATAAAATTCATTTTCGAAGTCAGTTAAACTATTCATCATTCAATTTGTAAGTATGACCTTTAAAAATATTGATTTCCGAAGACATAGTGCAACCTGAGACAAAGAAAATCTATAATATTGTTTGTTACGTTTTGCATTTCTAAATTCCAGAAAACTATTCTTTACTGTGTCTAAGAAATATTTCATGAAAAATTCGTGTCAGGCGTTGACACCATTTCTGTTTATATTTTATCTATGTTATATATTTGTACTGGCAATACCTTAGTAATAATTTTTACCTTTGTAATAATTCAAAGTTTTTAAATAAACATAATAAATCAGTTGGTAAGGTATATACTTTGTACTTAATAAAAATAGTCTTGAAACTATTACAATTCGCATTTGAAAAATTTTATAGATGTGTCCATAAGTGAAAGTGATTTATACACATGTAGTTCGAATTGGATGACTTCAAGAATCGAACTCACAAAGCATTGAAATGATATACATAAATATCCATTTGTATTTTCTCAAATGGAGAAAATAGAAATCCCTTTTTTAATATCATAAAACCCAAATTGTTCAAATAAATGTTTGGTTAATAAATTTGAACATATTATTATGTATCACAGTATATAATTTCAAATTGATTCGAATAACGGTTTCTACTTCGCTGAAGCTTGAATTTCAAAAGAGATTGTCATCAAATCTGCAGGATGAGGCAATATTGTTCTACCATATTTTCGAAACATTGTTTCAGGCCTCAATACATTTCAACAAACGAGAAAAAAGAAGTGTACACACAAAATGAACTTTCCTTATAATAGAATTATATAGGTGGGACAAGAATAACATCTTAATAAATCCAACGAAACATTAAATGATTAACTAAAATTCATTTTATTTCATTTTTAAACAACGTCATCAGTTTGTCAATTTTAGTAATATGTAGAATTATTTTTTCAATGGAACCTGTGTACTTTCCCATGTTAAAGACTAACGCGATTTCTAATCATAAATAGAATGTCTAGTTGTATATTTCTTGCATGGTTCAAATTATCTATTGTGTAAGTTTAAGTTTTATTTTAATTATATACAAAGGCAAGGTATGTAAATCACAAACAATTTAAGGGTACCTATCAATTGCTAAATACATAAGTATCGTACAAATAAATATAAAAATAAAAGTTAACATGAAGTATGCCACTATAAGTAATATATGGTCATATACAAAAATATTTAATATAAACTCAAAGCAAAATATTAAATTTATTTACTGCATGTCAATGGAAACATCAGACTACTTATTCTAAAAATATAAGATTATTGTTTATAAAACAAGATCCACAATAAAACTGTTCACACAAAATTAAGAAAATAAGTACCAAACATTAACCAGTTTTCGTGTGTCTGAAATATGTGTATAGATATCGTAAACGCTCAAATAGTAATGGTTTTTTACAAAATACAAAAAGTACGTATGTTAATAAATTATAAATGAAAAAAAAAACTAGATCATCTAGCAGTACTTATCAGAGTCTTGAAAATATATCTTGTTTCCCTGTTTTAAGTAGAAATGGAAGGGGTCCCACCGTTAGAACCTGATGTGATAGGAGGTCGCTCTACTTGAACTCGCAAACACACTGTCTTTTCTCCTGCACGATCGGTGTCTTCGCAACCCGATGTAGACGAGTAAGATGGCAAGGAATCTGAACAGGTAGGTGGCATGGTATCAGCATGGTGTTGAAATGTAGAATCTGCTGAAACACCCAACAAAGCAGTCGCTGACGAAGCAGTCGCTGGGGCATGAGTGGAAGAATTAACATCTTCAGAATCTATCGACGAATTAACAGGGAAAAGGCGTAGGAAACAAATGCCCCCAGGGCCACTTCGGTCAGAAACATTTCTTCCACTAGATGCAGAACGTGTTTGAATAACAACAGGAACAGTATTAGCGCTGGATACATTGTCATTAGGAATAGGGTGGTTGGGGATTGGATTGAAAGAACGACGCAAAAATCTAACTAACTGCCGACCAAAACCATTGGAATTGTTTGGAGTAGAACGATCGGCTGGAAGTAAGCGGGGGCGGACACGACCAGAATCCGCAATACTGATACGCCCTGATCGCTCCACTAGTAATACTGAAGCAACGTGTTGATCAGATGATGCAGAAAGGGCCTCGTGACTACCCGGATCAGAAACACGGTCTAGAAATACATTTGTTGTCTCACCTATTTGAAGTCCATAGGCACGAAGGATGTCTAATTTGCATATAGGGCAACTACGTTGATCCAGTAACCAGGGATCAATACAGCTCTTATGAAAATAATGTCTAAAATAGTATTAAAACACAAATCAATATAGATATGATTCTTACACTTTAAAACATAAATCGATTAAAAGCAATTTTAAAACTATAATTTCGTTAAGTACCTATATTTTGTGATGATCACACTGAAATATATTCCAGTAAACAATCCTCAAAAATAGAAAAAATTAGTAAGTGACTCAAAAAATGGTTCTAAACAGCTTGTACTCGCACAAACTTTGCTTTAGGTTACACATCATCAGAAGTATAACATACAGAGCTCCAATAAATAAAGAATCTTGCAACTGACTTACTTGCAAAGTAATATTCGTAAACTCTCTGACGGTTTGTAAGGCTCAATACATATTGCACACTGATCATAATCAGGATCGGTTTCCTAAAATAGAACATTCATTTTGTTCCTAAAGTACATTAAAGATATTAGTGGATTTCATAAGCATTTTAATAATTTTCATTTAAAAAAGTAATAAACTTTAATATCAATATTGTTTTGAAAAAGTGCAAATTCAAAGCAAAACTATTTTAATCAACTTAATCGGATCTTGGGAAGTGTGCAAACTAGAAAATTTTCTATTTTCCTAACTTGATGATGTAATAGGGCCGCTAGCTAAAGCCTAGTAAATTCATATTTTTTAAATGCCAAAATATCTATTTTATGAGGCATAGCTGTGCCCAAAATTTCATTGAAATTGACCCATGGAAAATATGTTACCCCCCCCACAATTTACACGGACTCACGGTATACAAAAAGGAGGGCTCATCTGGAACTATATGTTAACTATATTGTAGGTCACTTTTGTATAGGTCAATCCGGTCACATTTCATAATTTACGGTCACCATGAATATATACGCAAATTTTTAATTATATTTTTGGGTCGCAAAATAAATCTTTTCAGTCACATTTTGTGACCGTAAAGTATGAAATGTGACCGGATCTACTTCTAAAAAAGATATCAACGATCTTTTCGATCACTTTTGTGTACTTTATCTTAGATAATTCAACGCCAAAAATGATGTTCATTACACACTGTAAAAATATTAAAATACTTACACGATCACCGGTTTTTAACGTTTTTATAGGTATTTTAGCAACTGCTTTCTTGGCCAAGTGCGCCAGACGTCTCTAAAAACACATGATGCAACAATTACAAATAAGATAAAAAGCTGCAATACTTCTGTGAGTCTAAATATGAAAACAAAACTTCCACATAGAAACTAAACTAATAAAATAAACAACTGTATCTAGCAAACAAAAGCTTACAGAATTTTGCTCCTTTGTGTGAATATAGCGAAATCGTTGAACATAGTAAAAAACCAACCAAGCAAGACTGATTATCATCAGCAGTATAAACGAAATTGAAACAAATAGAACTGATGTTTTATTCAAACTGATATTCTTATTGCGAATGTGCAGATATATAGAAACATTACAATATGTCGTAGATTTAAAACAGCTGCTTAAGACATTGCTTTTTTTCTTTTCGACGTAAATAGCTACATTATTTTTTTCATTGTTACCTACAAATAATAACATTTGCATTAATAACAAGTAAATAATTAAATTCAGTTATTTAGTTTAGAAGTTAAGTGAAATCAACTTTATAAATTCATGGCCTGTACAAATGAAAACAAAATATAAATATTTTTTTAATAGATTTGCACTAAACTTTCGTTTCATTTGAACATTCGTAATACTTTCAAATAAAATCGTTAGCTGCACAAAATATCCATCAATGACTGCAATTAGCTAATAAAAAGACATGAAATATTCAAATTAATTTTACCAGTCTTTTTAATACTGCAAATCATGAATACCAGTGTGAATTTCATAAAAACTTTTGGTTTTGAAGTAATAAAAAAATACATAATAAATCCACACTACTAATTTTAATATGGGAAATTTAAAATTTGTTTGTCAACTGCGTAACATTTTCTGACAAATGAAAACCTCTTTGTTTATCAATACTGTCAACTGAAAGCTATTGTTTCTGTTATAAAACACTAAAATTTGGAAAACACGTAACATTTGTAAATTTAAACCGTTTATTTTTACTAAATTTTATGAAAATTATTCTATATCTATAGCACACTAAATTGATGTTCTATAGGAAAATATTACTCGTGCTATAACTGCCTTCAACATTTTGAAATGCATGTATAATCTGATAACGCTGACAATGTCAATTTCATCTTCTAATAAAATATTTTATTTGACAAATACACTAATTCTCAAAACGAAAAATGTGAACTAATATGATGCTGTGTATCCTGTGACATCCAGGTATAGAGAGATCAATGTCAGATGATATAATCAGAGAGATAGCTCCAATTACTTGCCTGCTATTGGTCTAGAGATCTCTATACCTCGAGCGGTGTAAACAAAGCTTTGTAAATGAATAAAAATAAACAGCATCGATTTATTTAAAAATTAGTGCTATATCATACAAGTATCAATAAAAACAAATGAAGCATACCTTCTGATTAGACTTAAAAATCACAATATTATTGATTATGACATAGAAACTTTGCTATTATGTGTTAACACCCATATACAGTGCTGGCCAAAAGTTTGGGAACGCCCAATTTTTTACACTAATTGTGGATATATTACTTTAAATTCCCAAGTAGTAAAAGTAAAATTATATTTTAATTAATAAATCAATAGGCTGTTATAAATCAATATCAAAAGTCTGTCGGAAACCAATTTCGATGGATGCAATTTATTTCTGGAGGTATATATTAAAAAACAAAATGCATTGGATTAGTGCTAAACTTGGT
>JAUYWI010108339.1:0-11066 GCA_034780595.1 Parotoplana pacifica
AGAAGGATGGAGAAAGTGGATGCCATAGAATTGAACCTGCCTAATAACTAATTCGGCAGAACACTATAGATAGATTGTTTATATTTATTGGCGTATTAATAAAAATGATATTTCTTTGTTAATTTGTTTTGAAAATATTATAAGTGATAGCGAAACATGTTGATAATATATAATTATGTTTTTAAAGAATGTATTTGTTATTTTGTTCATATCTTTAAAAAAATATTCTTTTTATTATGGAAAATTGATGTCTGGAATTGATTATACATTAATTTTCTAATCAAATGTCCTTTTTTAGTTGTCGAATAAGTGAGATAAACCTATAACTGCCATTAATAATCTTAGCTTTAGCAGTGAATATTCTTTTTCTTCTTCAAATAGTAATAAGAATACTAATGTTTTATAAAGTAATAAATACAACTTTTCATTTGGTGGAAAGTAATGGATAATATGAAGAAAAATAGAAATGAATTTATAATACACTAGTTCTATGAATTAATAATGATCTTAATCAGATATATTTAGCCATAAATTACTCAAATATCCAGTCTCTTATGAAACAGTATGATTCTCTAATGTATCCATTTTCCTTTCTTCATAGTTTTTTTCTGACACCGTTATTTACCGAAGATAGTACAAAGACATAACAACTATTTGATTCAAATAATTACGGACAATCTAATCATCTATCTATAGTAAAATAATGTAAGATAATGTCTATTAAATTAATTTTATCTTACTTTTTCTTTCTTTTCAGATCCTTTCAAAGGTTTTGTTTTGTTATTTGATTGGTTAACAGAAATATTGGAAGCAACAGCCCCTCGATTCCGATCAAGATTTTTGAGTAAGGGATTCATATCATGTTCTCGTTGAATTTTCATTTTTATCTCTTCTAGAAATTTTGTATGGAAATTATCTTTGATAAAAAAGTCATGCTTTAAGAGTTCTGTACATTCTGGTCGATCATCTGCTTCTAATTGAAGACTTTGCTACAATTTAAAAAGCAACAGTAGTATCAAATTGATTCTCTGTTTTTTTAAACATGATTATGTAATACAAAATGAATGAGGAAAGTTACGTTAGAACCAAAGTAGGAAATCCCAAAAGTACCAAGACGAAAAAGTTGTTGGCTAAAATTACAGAAGACAATTAATTCTCATACGTGAAAATGTGAATATGAAGAGAAAATATTTAATTATTAATTAGAAAAATATATCTTAAAATTATTGGTGTTTTAATTTAAGTAATGCATAATATAAACAAACGTAGTTGATCACTTTGGAAAATGAAAGTACTTTTATTGAACGCTCGTAGGTATTTGTCTCAGTTTCAATTTTCTTTTTGACAAGAGTTACAATGTATTTTAATGCCATTAGTATAAGCGAAAAATAATATATAAGCACAGATTACCTGTATATAAAGAAAACTGAAATCATTTAGTGTGTATTCTAATGCAAATTCACAGACTGGTAGCAAATCACTCTGTCAGATAGATTAAATGTCAATAAATCTTTTAACTAAAACACACTTTTGAGGTACTTTGTCTGTGACTAAAATTATCAGAATATTTTGTTTCCTGAATTGTGTCCTAGTTGTTTTTACAGAATAAACCAAATGAAATTAAGATAAAATTTAAAAAAAGACTTATAGAAATCAATATAAAACTTTGCTCCTTTTCGTTTGGTTTATGAATGGTTTTGAATAAATTAACATAAAATGAAGAAAAATAATGTGATCAATTAGTTTCGATAACAAGGAATTTTTAAATGTAAACACGATAATGTACTAATATAGTCGGTATAGCCTCAATTGATATGTACTGATGACTTTTATTAACTATCCTTATTGTTTAAAAAATCTGAAACTTAACATTTGTATTTTTGGGGGTAAATATCATTATCTGATATGTACTTTTACTAAATTAAATGTTTATCAATCAAATATCTGAACAAGATTCTTCCAATTTTTTTTCAATCGTTATAACTGAAACCAACTGGTTATGCTTAATAAAGCTTGCTGAAATTATTGATACATTTTGACAGTAATAAAAAAAAGAATAGGTACTGACAATTAATAATAAATATGAATGAGCATTTAAAAATCACGATATAGATTTTGGTACTTAGTATAAATCAAATTTAGGCCATATCACTATGATAATGATGGAACTAAGCTTTCAGAAATATCAATTTAAATTCTGGAAAACTGCCAATAAAAAAGTATTTCATGTTAGAATTACAGGAAATTAATTATTTAGTGATGGTGGATCTTTATGATAAGTTACAGAAAGAATTCGGAATCGGAATATAACAATAAAATTAAAGTGATATGTGTTTACGAAAGAGTAAGATGTGCTAATTAAAAATATGATTAAAGCTATGTTTACATTTTTTCGAAGAAAAGGTACAGAGTCATTAAATTTGAACAAAAAAGGAAGAGCGATGCAGGTGATTTATTTTCTATGATAATGTGAAGGGGTGAGAGTAACTCTCCTCTCAAATGTAAATAGCACCACAGTGAGTTGTATTTATTGCAGACAGTGTCTGAGAGTTCATAAAACTTGGTGAGACCAGTCTCAAATGTAAACGGACCTGAGAGTTACTCTCAAAAGTTATAAATGAAATCTCATCAATTCTCGACTGTCTATTCTGTCTCTAATGTAACAGCCAAACGAAACAGCCCTCTAAATCTTGAACACTATTATATGTCACTAAATGAAAACAATACCTTCATAAGATCCATTGCTAATTTAGAGACTCGCGGTATTCTTTTCTCCAAAGGATCAACATCGCGAACTTCTGGAATCTTCATACCAATAAAGAGAGGATTCTTGTGGAAGATATCACGATATCTCTGACTTAAGTTACCTAAAAAATATGCATGTTTGTAAATTGTAAATGTTATACTTTTTGTATAAACGTATATGTACATATACAAAAGGTTTTGTTTATAATAGGTATTGCATTACTTCAATATTTTGTCAAAGGCAGAAGAAACAAATGTGACATAAAATACTAAATAGCTATCTTTTATCTTCGGATCTGTATACAAAATATAACAATAAGAATGCTAAACAATGTAGAACAATAAATATAAAATTCATTAATATTTAATACACAATAAAACAATGAGTATTTTTCATCTCTCAGGTCTACAAACAAAAGATTGCTTAATGCAGTTAATGTGTCCATGTTCATAGGTATCAATTTCTAGGTATTGTGGATTAATCACGCAATATATATTGTGGCAAAAACGAGCCATACCTATTTAACTAGAAATAAATCAAACTACCCTACCTATTTAGAGGGAATATCAAGAACAATAGAAAAAATAACTTTCTTCCAGAAAGAATGAATAAATGTTTGCAAAGATTACTGAAAAATGTATGTTTATAACCCACTAATTATCATGTGGTCTAAATGAATATTGTTTTGCCGTGCTTAATCTCCCTTCTCCCCTCCCCACTTATTTCCCGGAAATATTTTCAAAGACACCCAGAAGGCTAGGCGCAAATTATAGAAAATCGTTCATATCGTTCACAAAAGTTTATAAAATTTGGCGAAACAACCCATATTTTGCTTAATTCCAGGAAAACAAGCTAACTTGTTTTCGGAAAAGTTGGACATAAAACCTCCAAAGAGACTTTCTGATTATTTTTGTTCGGGATTAGCGCTGAGGTTACTCCACCAAATTCGATTGCGCATCTAATAAAAGAGAATCATGACAATAGGTGCAAGAGAACACCTTCAAAATTAAACTTAGAGTATCATACTTAGATTTTTCAAATATTATTCAAACGAATCCGCAGTTTGGTATAACTTTCATAACCCTGGATAGTATTAATTTGGCTAACACAAAGCTACAAAGAAGTCTGATTTTTTACCTGGGTGATTAGTTTCAACCACATTTTAAGGGGGTGTGGGACTCTTAGTAACAGTTACATAATCTTGACCTGGAGGCTAGGGACATCAGAGAACAAGAATCATAACATTTGGTGTTGGATAGCAGCCTCTACGAACCGCACATAGTTGAACATCAAACAACAAGAAAAATATAAAGTGGTGCCTCGATGCTTCTACAGACTAATAAAAGTTAAAAAATTGAGTAACAAAATTCGATTTTTTATTAAAATTGGTATTGAAGTTTTTGGACAACCTACAGCTTCTGAAACAACTGATGGTTGACATGGGCATTTAGGGTGTGCCTACACGTTTATAAGAATGTGGACATGGGTGTTACAGACATACAATTTTTATGCAATGTATCAAATTAGTTAGCATCTGAAAAAATCAGATTTTGGACATGAGTGACTAGAGCTATCTTACGGTCCCACACTCACTTACAAAATGTAAGTGAGTGTGGGACCGTAACTAGCCATACACAATTTGGACCTGGCTACTCTAAGGATCAAGCAGTAAACATTTGCAACATATGGGGAAATGAATCAGTTTTACTTTGTAAAACAACCACTTGTCTAGTTAGATTTATTAATACCCCAAAACTTAGAATACTGAATGTTATTCAAATTTGGTATGTAATTTTGTACTTTGCATTTAGGGGTATCAATAATATATTGTATTCATTTTGTTGGCTTGTTTTATAGTTACCATTTACTGGTTTTCATCAATTGCAATCACTGGCATGCATGTTTACAAAAATGAAATATAAGGAAATTATGTTGTATTGGTAGGTATGGCACGAACATTTAACCAACGGTTAAGTGTACCATCAATAACGTTCGAATTCGAATATATTAATTTATATCATCCATGTCCATCTATGCAATATGGTGCAATGGTGCACATAATGGATTCTGAAAAATTAAAAAAAGAGATTCTTTAAGGTGCCGATTAATTTAGAATCTAAAAGTTTTTAAATGTCATTGGGTCTGTGACTACATTATGGATGTCTATTAAAAAACGGATAAAATTATCATGTCTCACGTATCTTTAACGATGTGGCGATAATTTTGACCGTTAGAAACGGAACAATTAGGAGATTCATTAATTTGGTCAGTTTGTTACAGTACTGTGCAAATTAATTGCAACCCTATTAATAAAGCTCAAATTACGATAATATCAGATTTTGGAAATTCCTAATTCATTTGGGAAAATCTAAATTAAAATAGAATTTAAATGTACATTATTCGCAGAAAAATCTCATTTTCTCCATATCTGCTAGTGCAACTCCAACATGCCAGATACACCTCAAAATGTCCGCGACCTGGTCATTCACCAGCTTATCCAAGCGGAAATAGCAATATATCTAAACCTAAAAAGGTGGACGGTGAGCCGAATCATCAGCAGGTATCGCACTACTGGTACAACTTTTGCAATCCGCACAAGTCGATGTGGACGCCGCTGCATTATAATAAGAGAATTTACCGTTTGTTTACTGAGTATTATGTAGAACAAAGATATCAACGATTCTGAATCGACAATATGTAGATCCATTTTACAAAACTAACTTACCAAAACATCTAACTATATGAAAAAGTTGATCAATATCTGAATCACCAGGGAAAAGAGGTTCACCAGTTAGAATTTCAGCAATAAGGCAACCAAAGGCCCAAATATCAACAGCTCTAAAATAAAAAATGTTTTAGTGTTGCTTAAGCATGTTTTAACATTAATAACATTAACAAAACTGTCCTTGACATTTATAAAAGTTGCACAATTACCTGCCATATTTTGTATCTCCCACAAGCAACTCAGGCGCTCGATACCACCGAGTGGCAACATAGTCAGTATAAACCTCGCCAGGAGCAGCAAGTGTGCGGGCAAATCCAAAATCACACAATTTTACAACACCTGATTTACTGACCAAAATATTCTCCGGTTTAATGTCACGATGTATAATCTAACATTTGCATAAAATAAAATTCAAATCATGTTAATGTAAGTAGCAAAATGAAATGGTACATTTTCAGCATATTATGAGATATTAATTAAAAGAGTGTGATACAATTTAAAGAAAGTTATATATTTTATTGTTCTTGTTTATAGTTAACGTTTGTTCAGAAAAAGATAGAATCAATTTATTAAGTGAACTATTTTTTACTTACATTATGTCCATGACAAAATTCAATTCCTCTAAGAACTTGAAAAAGAACTTTACGACACATTGTTTCGTCTAACCCATGGGGGAAACGCTCCAAATCATCCAATACAGTGTGATCCACAAATTCAAAAACAAGATAAAGACGTTTGCGTCTTCTAAATACTTCTAGTAAATTCACTAAATTATCATGGCGAAGTTGCTGAAAAATAGTAATTAGTAATTAAACCATAGTTGAATTCAGTTGAATAAGATGAAGAATTTGATTTTTTTATCATAGAATGAATAATTAAATATAAAACACTTGTATTTAATAATTATCACTTACCTTTAACATTCGTATTTCTCTAAGAGCAATCTTCTTTACCATCTTATCTTCCTCACTTTCTAAGAATTTTTTGATAGCTACCAACTGACCACTATCTTTGTGTTTGCATTTTAAAACCATTCCATAGCTTCCCTCTCCTACCAAACCCAGATTTTCATATTTTTCCATATGAACTTGAGCTCAAAGTTATCAACAAACTTTAGAAAATCTAGTAGAAATTTCTTGAACAGAACGATGTTGCGAAATATTATAATAAGTACATTTTCTTAGACTTCAATAAAGTACAGCAAAAGAATAGCAAATGACTTGCTTTTGTTTAAGTGGCAAGAATACTAAAACAAACAGCAAATAAATAGTTTAACTAATAAAACATTATAGCAATAAGAATAAAACAAATTCAAATATATAAATATATGTTAATAAGATTTCCGAAAAGGTAAAGAAACATTTTGCTTTTCTAAAAAAGTCTACATTTATTTATTTTTTTAAAAAGCAAATGCTAAATTCACACTAGCCACCACTTTCACTACAGGGTTAATCGAAATGAATTGACCTCACAAAATAACATCCAATTCATATGCACTAATTCTTTAAAATAATGGAAATATTCAAACTAAATTAATGCTGTAGTTTTATTTATTTACAAAGATTATATGACATTGAGGTATATAGAGATTAATGTATCTAAATAGAGCATACCTACAATAAAGTTTCCTTCTAGTGATCTTAACAATCTTTATATCTCTAAGCCATGTAAGCTAAGCTTTGTAAATGAATGCAAATAAATGACATTGATTTATTCTGAATATTTTCATTTTTTGTATGATATGAGATTACATGACATAAGATTATTAATATTAAAATTATCTAGTCCTATGACAATAGGCCTTTAGCATTATGAGCTATGTAGCCTTGCCACAATATTGTAAGACTTCCTAAAACAAGTTAAATTTTGGATAACTCTAAATCTCAAAAATTTTAAAACCTCGAATAACCAAATTTGGTAAAATAATTCTCTTTTGTCACAGTTTGTAAAATATGAAGAGTCCACTGATTTTGGGACAAGGCCTGGTCAACACATTAATTATTTAATTTTGAAAAATCATATTTTAGTTAACAAATTCAACCCAAAACCACTAAAAGTAATCTCAAATCACATTTTATGCTATTATATACCATTTTGGTTCATTTTCTTGATTAAAAATTATATTTTAGTGGACTGGCTCTGTAATGGTGGTCCTCACTTAAATGTGAGAAATCTCTAAATTTTATATCTTGTTTCAGATGTCTTCTAAAACTAGGATTTTTGTTACGATTTTATAGCCATTGATTTTTTTTATCCCAGACCCAGTCAAACATTGATTTTTTTCCCCCAATGACTAAAAATGATGTAAAATATCATAAATAGAATTTAGACACCCTGCCTTTTATCAGAGGTTTATCGGTGGAGGGTTAATGAGTGGCTTAATGGATACGTTTATCACTGAAGTAGTGCTAGTATTTATTAAAACTAGAACAGCAGAACCCATAAATTGAAGATTTTTGTTTTTAAAAATTCCTCAATTTATTTTTGGCTGAATATATTTCTAATCACTTACTAACTTTTAATCATTTTATTGGATGCACAAAATACCAAAAGAAAATTTTTATAGTGGTCAAGAAAATGTTTTTGACAGGTTATACCTAAAATACTGAAACCCATCAATTGACAGATATGAACATAACTATTATACTATAGCAAATTGTTTCCATAAAATGCATAATTGCTCATTATTATAATATGTACTTATAAATGATATTTATATTCACAGACCATGAAATAAAAAACCAATGTATTTCTCATTCTCTTGTTCATTGAAATTCCCATTCATATTGCAATGACATCTTACATATTAAAGTATAAAGTTGACAAAGTGGCAAAAGTCTCACATACCAAAGATTTTCCTATGACATCTAGTTTTGATTATGCATAGTCTCCAAACCCAATTCACTCAATAAATCCATTATTTATTCTTTTCTTCCTTCATGTCTACCATATGCAATCGCTTGTGCTATTAAGTTCAACCTTGTTCTAGAACTTGTCCAATTTCTTCTTCTAATTGGAAGCTTGAATTTTGTTATCAACTTCGGGTTTGGTGTGGCTGATGTCCTTTAGGAACCTGACAACTGCAGGATAATAGAGGGGAAGGGAGGTAGGTTGAGGAATTGCAGGTATAGTAATTTGCATCTTCTGGGAAGGGTAGAGAGCTTGTTACAAATAGTTTTACCCTTTGTGAAAAGTGCCCCTTAGAAGTGGTCACTTATTGGTTCACAATTGGTATATTTTCACTTTTTATGCTCTAGGTCCAAGTTAAATACTGTTGGGAGGGGCACAGTTTAGTAGATAGCTTTATAATGGTATTCTTGGGCAATTTTCTCTTTGAATATATTTCATCCCAGTTGATCTTTTGAGCACAGATTTCGACATTTAGAAGTCAATAGGAATGTTAGTATGTTAGACAAAACATCATAGGTGCAGCCAGAGGAGGGTTGGTGCCTATATGAAAGGTAAAATGTTGACCTTGCTATTTGTCAAAAAAATAGTTTTGACATTAAACTTGTTGAAAATGAATCTAATTACTGTATGTCAAAAGTCATTTTCATTTACTAAAACATATTCACTCTAGGTTTACATTTCTATGTGTACCTATATTTGTAACTAGTAAAGTTGCTTACTAATTAAATTAAATTTGTAATTAAATGCTTCAAATAGATTTCTTGTTTAAATAATTGAATTGTTTATATTAAGTGGAAATGTTCCCCTGATATTGTTGCCATTTCTAGTCCAATAATTTCTATAATGTTTTATCACTTTGCATATTATAAAAGATAATAATTAGAGATCTTTTTAATAAATAGAAATAAAATAATTAAAAGTGCTTATTAAAAAATAAAATTTATTTTATAAACCATATTGGTTTGTTACTTCAATAGTTTTACACCTATTGTTCTATTTATATTTCTATGATTATTAGAAAAAAATAAAAATTATAGATTTTTAAATAAATGGAAACAAATTTAATAAAAATATATAAATTGTTTGTTAGAAAATTTATTTTATAAAAGCATTTATTTTTTTACTTCAGCAAGCAATATTACATGATTTACAGAAATTACAAATAAAATTATTTTTGACAAATAGTAATTTGAGTCTATTTGTCAACTTTTAACAAATGGAATTTAAATATATGAAAAGTATAATTTTATACCTTAAATTAATTCCTATGAAACTGTAAATGGGCACATTAATCAAAAGTAAATTCCTATTCTTAAGAATTTTACATAAGTAATACAGAAACCTATATACACTAATGAGCAAAAAGAGTGGCATAGTCCAAATTTTTATGTTTATATACGATTTAGTGAGAAAGGAATAAAATTGAACTTCTGAAATAAATCTAACTCATTTTAGGAATTTACATGATCTATTTTTAGCTCTAATAAACTCTTCTATAGATGGTGTATGAGCAGAATTTTCGTGAACTATTTTTAACTATTATGACTTGCCTAGCAAGCTAAAATCTATACCAAGCTACACCACTATTTATGCTCGTTAGTGTAGCTAAGATAGGTCCATCATGCAAGCAATCACCCCACAACACATTAAACATATTTAACTCTCGACATCATCCTACACACTTGAATGTCTCTGACATATGGTTAAATCCATCAGATGTAATCCAATTCATAACCTTTTTTTGAAAAAAAGAGTAGGGACAACAACAACCTGTTTTTGTTGTTCATTATGTTACTGTAAGTTATTTTAAACTGGTCATTTATGATTTTGAATCTTTAATGATTATACTTGTTTTGATCATTTAAAAAGGAGATAATGCTAATGCAGCACAATAAAATAAAATGAAAAGATGGCTGCAAAATCGTAATGGAAGGCAAAGGCTCTTCCAGACTCCAACCCAAGAAAAATTATCTTAATGATGGCCCAGACCAGTCTAAGGAATAATGCCAACAAAATTATAACTTCAATAGAAGCAAGGATAGAAGATAAAATTGGGAATCTAGAAGTCGAAGCATTATTACAAGAAAGATCACCATGGAAATGGACTAATAACAATGGCTGAAAGGCACACAAAGATGTTATTGATGGTCCACAAAAGCTACAGAGAAGAAGAAGCTAATAGAAGATACAATCAACACCATCAGATTCAGAAAAGTGAAAACAAGTATGTACACAGATTTCTCAGCTACAGCAGGGACAAGGAAGAATGAGAGTACAGCTGTCATCATGACAGGGACCCTGACAACCTGGTTATCAGTCATGTCATACACAGAAAAGGCCACCCATACACCTGATCATACAAAACTGAGATACAGGCTAGAAAGATGGCACTAGAGTGGTTGGATGAAAACGAAATGGATGGAGACACCCTAGTCTGCACAGACAGGAGAACAGGGCCCTAACATTGATAACATCAGACAGCGGCTGGATAATTGGCCAGTAAGATACAACTACAATGGATCCCAGGTCATGAGGACATCCCAGAAATGAGAAAGTGGACAAAGAATCCAATAACGCCTGCAAAGAAGATGAGATGATGCCAGACAACTCCATCATTTACACAATGAGGATTGGCCTGTTCAAAAAAACTAATTAAAGACAAACCCACCTCTCACACACTCTTGT
>JAUYWI010108350.1:0-11065 GCA_034780595.1 Parotoplana pacifica
CTTGCCTACCTTGAGAAGAGTACGAATGTTCCAAGTTCCTATTCTGGCGTTTTGAAGTCTGCAAGTGTCACGATTGCCAGGCACATCAGTTATATTCCGTCCTTGGTTAGGCTTTGGGAAAATAACGTCATTCCAGTCACTGGTTTTCATGATACTATTGGACTCTTCCTCAGTAGTACTGTTGGCTCCTTTCAACCTGAGGGTCCCATTGTCTGGAGTCATAGCTTTGATTCGGTTTTGTTTCTTATTATCCTGCTCAAATATGAAGCAGCTGGAAATAACGTGTCAAAAATTAGATGCCTCACTTTTCTAGCTTCTGGGCTATTACACCAGGTCACGTCCATAAAAATTATGTTTGTCAAAAGTGAATTTTATTACAACCAATTATCAGCTGCTAAGATGATTTTGAAATGCATACTTAGCACTACAATCAAATTTGAGAAAAATCAGGTTCGAGCCCAAAATGAGTTTCTGCCTTTGGATAATTTAGGACTATTTTACTTGATATACGAATAATATATCAGATGGAGATTAGATGTGCCAGATATTGTAGGAATTTCAATAAAATTATTCATATTTATTAGCAAATTAAAGTTCACCTTTTACCTATCTAAATATAAAGGAGGTCACCACCATTAGAGGTTTTCAAAGACGGCTTTAAGATTAGCTACCCAATATACACAATGGATCCTCTTGATGTGAAGAGCATCCAATACAAATTAGAGGCTTCTTCTTTTCATTGACACTTCTCAAATCTCAAATTAGATGGCATTGTCTTGACTTTAATTAATTAAACAAAAGTGGGCTCATTTTTTAAAATTCAACATACATAAAGTCAATAGCACATAAAACTGATTGATCAATAATAAAAATTTATATATTGTAAAAAATACAAAAGGTTGCCAGAGGCTGCTAAGGCAGATCAAAACCACCTTTGTTTCAAAAGTGAGGATTCAAAATATCTAATAACACTTGGCTAAACTTCCCTTTTTTACAGTCTAGACAACAAAAATGAAGAACAAAGCGAAGGAATTGACATGGTAAAGATAAATGTTTCATCATCCTAAATGAAATCGAATCCTAATCTAAATTGACAATGTACATATTATGTAGTTTCGAACTGACTTCTGTTCAATTATAAAATGACCTCATTTAAGGATACCTACACCCATAAATAAAAAATAATACACTACAATCACAATCTACTGAGATAAATTATGGAAATATTCCAGTTTTACCAAAATTCTTATAAAAAAAAGTTTTATTACAAGTCGCATATTAAATATGTTCAGATTTATTTCTCATCTTGATTTCATCTAAATAGCTACAACCTTCTGTAACGATCAGCTCAATGACAAGCAACAGGCTAACTCACTATTTGGATGAGTTGCTTCGCTTTCTTATCCAACAATGTTTGATCTCTCAGGAGATGAGACTGAGTGAGTTCAGATTGCTGAAGCTCCTGAGTAAGACGTTCTAGGCGTTCACGGGCAGCCGCATCGCTTCGATTCGAAGGACTCTGCAAAGTAAAATAAATGAGCCTAAGTAAGTACAAGGCTTACAAAACAACAAAGCTCTATTTACTACATATAATACGACGAGGAGGTATATAGCTCAAAGGAAAAACTGACTTAATAAACAAAACCAAACGACAAACGATTTTATTTCTAATGTTGAATACGCATAAAATTGATGGAATTAATTTATTTAAATAATGGTCTATTTTGAATTTAGTTATTTTTAATAACCACATTTCATCTTAAAGGAACATTTATTATCTGAGCCAATGACAATTATTAACATCAAATCCCAGCCTTGCATAATGTGTTGTAAAGAATCGTTGAAAATAAACCATTTTTGAGCCTTCCTCAAACGGATTAATGAATTTCAAATTCATACCATTTGTTCTAACTTCAAACTTTGTCAAAATGGGTCATGCAGCTTAGGACAAACAATGTCAAAAGCAGAGATTGTCTTTTTATTTACCATTTTATTTATATTTCCATTTCTTTTTCTACATCAACAATTTCATGAATACAAAAACATCGATCAATTATCAATAAAAAGGTTGCTGGATTTGTATTTCTTAACTTCTAGTGAAGTCATTCGGACAAATTTTAATCTTTGGACTTGATGACATCATCAGCTTTTAACTCGGCCCCCTTATTGATGAATCTTTCAACGCTACTAAATTTCACTACACCGGAAGTATGACACCAAGACAAACTTTGGTTGCCGGGTAAAATTCTGTTTCGGATATTATGTATGTTGCAAATTTAACACACAACTGTGATTTCATTCATATATGAGTACCTACTTAAAACCGTAGTTATCATATTACATGACTTTTCATTTAATCAACTTTTCAATACTTGCCAATATTACATTATAGCAACAAGAAAGTTTCACAAATATATCCGACATAGTAAAGACTTAATTGATATTTGATCACATAAAATCTTAGTTACTGTATATGAACTTTCCTTGAATCAACTTCCTACTTGACAACTGTTGCAAAGGACGCCAATTTTAAATTGCAACAAAGATTAAGTCAACAAACATAATTATGATTTTGAAGTATTTGAAAAAATGAAACATTTAGTAACTGTTAGGAACGCCAATATGGCAACAAAGATTTTATCCAAGCTACTCGTAACTATGATTTTATAGACATTCATTCTTAATCAACTTTCTACAGACTTAGTTACTGTTTCTATGGACATCAACATGAAATTTATAGAAAGAAGTCTATTACATAAAGAATAAAGACCACTGTCAAAAAGTGTGTTGGTACCGAGAAAATTCTGCTTCCTCGAAGTTGTCCTCAATAGAATGTTCTCTGCTTCCTGTCAGATGAAAAAAGCAAAGAATGTGCTAAATATTCTCTAGAAACTAACTGGTACTGACTACTGATCCAAAATGACTGACCTTAAAAACATTTATCAACCTTTGTTAGACCGCGAATTGAACATGTGGCCGAAGCTTGGCTTCCAGCAGCCTGAAAATCAGCACAAGAAGAAGCTAATAGAATCCAGAGATCAGCCGCAATGTGTAACACTTAAGAATGAGGTCCTGGAGGTGAACTCCAACATGATGTCATAGAAACACAAAAGCCGAAATACTCGCTGGAAAATGTATGAGTGTGCCATGAGACAACCAGACAACCACCTTATTAGAGAAAGTGCAAATACTAAATGCAATACAAACAGAAGAAATGGTCAACTTCGGCTTAAATCAATCCAGAGTTGGAGAAAAATTGGCTCTAGAGTGAGTGCAGTGTCAAAAACCAACCAAATCCATAGAGAAGGACTGAAACCTTTCCCATCGTATTATCAGTGGAAAAAATTTGAAAGACAGTACGTTTGGTGGCAAGGTCTTGGAAGGGATCTACAAACAGAGTAGGATCTTCGAGAAAAAAAAGTAGAGGCAATAAACACCATCAATAAATTAGCCCAAACTGATATGATCATTTGGACAGATGGATTAGTTTCAAAGGCACCTAGAACGATGAAGCAGGTATCAGATTAGAGATGGCTAAAAGTGTCTCCAAAAAGTGTGCACCATCTTCCGAAACGAAAAATAGCTTTGTACAAAGCACTTTATGATGTCGACTTAAATAAGCTGTGCTCAATTAGAAGCTGCACTGACTTGTTTAGCCTCATCACACAATTCCTACATGGTCCCCAATATCAAACAAACAAAATCTCAATCAAGATTTAGGAAATGCTCAGCCTGCTAAAAAATAACTTTAAAATTCACCTGCAATGCGATTCCCGGACAGGCTAACATTGATGCTAATGAACACGCGGTCGAGCTAGTTAAGAAAGGTACTACACAGAACTAATCACACATTGTTATCGATTTGGAATCCGCATATAAGCACATCACTCGGCATATGAAAGATAAGTGGCTCAGCTGTGTTCGTGATCTCATCGAAACGTTAAATAATCGCTTAATTGGTTCAGTGACGTCTCACAATGCAAACCCCACAGTCTTGACCACAACATAAATAGAAAAACTGCGCGCATCAGGCAAAACTTCGCATGAATGTCCCATCCTCCAGTACAGTCGCTTTAAGATCAAAGTAGCGTTTTAAGCTTTTTACGACAAATGATCAACTACCTATATGTGGACTGAAAGCATTCCATAATTTTGAGGCAGTTGATATAATTGTGTAGAATACCCATTCTGCAAATCCTATAGAAAGTTTCGTTATATTTTACTTAAATGGAAATAATATTTCAATCAATAAAATTTTTAAAAATATCATTATTTATCAGAGCTTATTTTAAGAAATGTGCAGTGTTCAAATCGTATACAACAATGATACAAAGTATTCTTCCTAATTTAAACATGAAAAGACATTAATGAAGTATGGAAGCCTAATGGAATTGATCAAGTTAATAATTGATGCTACCAAATGATAAATACATAAAGAATTGTAGGCAACAATGAACATTTCAATCAAAAATAAAATTACCTACAAAATAATCATTAACTATCTACATACAATACATAATTAATTTAAAATTTAGCACCAACATTTAACTTAAAATTTATTTTTTTATTCTAAATTTTATGTTATAAGTCATTTATCAATATGATTATGATGTATAGGTCGTCTATTCATAAAAAATCATTTCAGTAGATTACATTTTAATTAACCCTATCGATACCGGGCTATTTAACGCAGTCAGATACATTACTGAATTCCAACTTAGGATGACACCATACGAGGGTCATTAGAAAAGTTCTCTGTATTGATTTATAAGTCAGGTAGAATAGGGAGCACCTGACATAACAATGCAGAACAGAAATCTACGTGATTAGTAAGCCAAATTTAATTTAAATAAGTGTTGTGTAATTACATTTCAATTTGGTGAGTACGAACAGAGCAGCCGCACAACAGAGCTTTGAAAATATTGATATTCGTCAGTTAATTAAATTCCATGTTCTAATGAACAAGTCACCTAAGGAGACGCATGATACACTAAAAGTTGGCTTGGGGACAGTTATCCATCATACGAAACTGTTCTCTTCAGGTTTATTGGATGTTCAAGATTCTATTTGTTGAAGAAGATCGCCAATCGACCTGTGATGAATCGGCAGAGAAGGTTGGCATAAGCTGTGCAACTGTGCATGACATACTCACCAATAAACTACACATGTGCAAGCTTACAGCAAGTGGGTACCACATGTTCTAACTGATTAACAACAAGTAAATTGAGTTCGGAGCATCCCACCTTCGGCAATTTAGACGTGAAGGCAATGATTTTCTCCATCGACTTGTTGCTAGTGATGAAACATGGGCCATAGGTTATGAACCTGAGTTAAAGCGATGACAATCTTCTGAGTGGACTAGTCCAGGATCTTCAAGGTCAACCAAAGCAATCAAAGGTCCATGCAAATTGTATTTTTTTATGTCAATGGACCCCTTATTGACCATGCAATGCCAACAGGGGTTACTGATAATGGTGAGAATTATGAGCGTTTCATTAGAAACCATTTGCGTCTAGCCAGAAACGTCCGAATCTTTTAGGAGAAGGACCAACCATCTTGCATGACAATGCGGCAGCGCATACGAAGCGTAACGTGGTTCATCTTCTGACGGAAGCATAATGACTAGGAACTGCTCGAGCATCCATTGGACTCACCAGATTTGTCCCTATTCGACTTTTTCTCAAGTTAAGAACAAGCTTTGAGGTCAACGTCTTAATTCAATTGCAGAGGTGCAGTATGTAGCCTTGGACAGAAGTGGTGCAGGTGATGGAATTGATGGCTTGGTGAAGCACTGACAGCAGTTTGTCGAGCATGGCGGTTATTATTTTGAGTGATGACATTTTAAACTTTAATAGAACACGAGTTCACATGTATGCAATTTGGACACATATTTTTATAAAACAATACAGAAAACTTTTCTAATGAAAATTGGTATATTATTAGAACAATATGTTCCACAGATGATATTATAATTTTTATATACATGAAAGTACAACAGAAGTGAAAAACTACCTATTTTTTACTATTTTCAAATTATTTCAAATTAATTAGATAAATATATTTAATATATTATCGGTTAAATTTATTGTAATCATGTATGAAAAACAAGTTATATTATTGTACAAAAGTAAATAAAGCAGTGTAATGGACGATATCGATATAATAAGAGTACACAATATTGTACCTATTTGGTGTAGGTCCAAAATGGTTTAAATTAGGCGGTGACCTTGTTAAGAGGCCACTGTTGGGGTAAATATGATAAAAATGTAATATTTTTAAACATATTATAATTAGGAACGTCCTAAATTATATAAAAAAAGCAATGGTATCAAATATAACAGATAGGGGTACGAATCCGTCCCCCGGTATGGATAGAGTTAAAAAACTATTTTACATACTTTGTTTTAAAGAGGCTTCCTATACTTACTCCATTTTTCAAGATGGCAAATTTATAAGTATTTGGTATAAGTATAGCTCTTTTTAGATACCACCTTAAAATATGAAATGGGCAATGTTTTCAACAAACCATAACTCGGAATACTTTGAAACCTCTGTAGAATATCCAAAATTTGGTTAATCGATTATCTCTTGTCATCTTAAGTGAGTTGGTAGATTTCATAAAATTGGTCTACTAGTTTTTGCATTGTGAATACGTAAAGTTAGCCATTTTTAAATTATTTCTTCTTTCTTTCTCTTTTTATTCTGCAGCACTGACAGATTAAACTTAACCGATTTCAATAAAACATGGTTGGCGAACACTAGACATTCCATTTTAGTTTCGTTGATACACCCAAAACGAGTAATATATAAAACGTTACCAATTTAAGTGAAATTATGCCTAATGAAATGACAAAAAATAAAAGTTAATTACTAAAGAAATTACATAATGGAAATGTGGTTCGTTATACTTCTTTTCTATGAAATATGAATATTAAGAATTTTGTACAAATACCTACCTACTCAATAGCATACAGTTAGAACTATACCATACCCACAATCCATAGATATTTTTATTTTTTTGGATTTTTTTAGGTTAGATATTTTTGGCTAATCTTAAAATTCGCATATTATGTAATTTAAAAACAGATTTTCAGACTCTTAATTAATAAACAAGAGATTTAACTTTCAAATAGCTGGCTGATCATCATTATCATACTTGATTCTTAATGGGTCCTTGTTGATTTAAAATGGTAAATTTATGATAGTATTTGTGTAATCTGGCTCTTTTATTCTGTTTTTCATTCAAATAATTGTTTCATATTTAATTAAAAACTGATGCTTCATTCAGCTTTTACTTCTAGATAAACTGGTTGATGAAATCCAAAATAAATGAACAAAATTCAACAGTGAATAATGAATTTCACCTAGATAACTACACAGTTTCACATTAGGTATATTCAGTGACCTGAATTTGTTAACCAGTTACTGCATTGGTTGATTAAAATAAACTAAAAAAGGAAGACAGAATCGAATGGAAAATCAAATTGTGCATAATAAGAAAACTTCAAATGATAGACATTATGTAGTAAATAGATAGATAAGTTTTGGGATTTCGAACAGAAAAACAGCTTCCTCTTAACATTGGAAACAACGCTACGAGTATACATCCCCCATAGATAAGTCTGATTATTGTCGAAATGTTAATGAAAAGTAATGTGTATACAGTTTTATATTCTACTGTCAAACTCTATAATTAACCATATCGTGCACTCATCTTTTTAAACTATTCAGAGTTAAAATCCCCAAACTTTTTATTAACTTCAAATACTCTACGATATCTAGGTTATACATTAGTGGCTGTATTCTACAGAAACTCGTACATTGTAGGTAATAACTATTCGTATGTATACTGTACCTACCTACATAAAACTAAATTTGGTATCGTATTAATTAAAAAAAACAATAATCAACTAAATAATAAAATAGTTATAGACACAAAATTACAATGTTGTCTGAGTATATCAAGGTAAATAAAAGTAGAAAAAAACATGTCGAATTGCAAAAAGAAGAATTGAAATTTAATTCAAAATTAAATGCATTTTCATACATCTAAAAAAAGGAAACTCAATAAATTCTCATCGTAAAAAATAAATTTCAATGGGTTAATGTGTATAAAGTAAAACGAAAAGTCATGTAGGAGTAAAAAATGACAATAGTAATTCATGGCTACATAAACTAGAAATTTATTTTAATAAATATCGGTATACACCGACCAACAAAATGATGCTATTTTTTTTAAATCAAACATTTTTATAGATGTCCATGATAAAGCAAAGTAATTAATATACTGAAAAATATCGACATTTTTTTACAAAGAAAAACACAAGGACAGAAAATTAGACAAAAAGGACATTTTTAAGTAAACAGTTTTAGCTTTTTTTCTCGGAAGCCAGATTTATTTAATAACAGTAGGATTAGATTAATTGGAAACCGAAGATATTTAGAAAAACAGTAAATGATTTGTAATAGATATGTATATTATACCTAACGACATATATATTTGATTATTCTCTGAGACTGCAACATGAAATTAATTAAATTAAAAGAACTAACAAACGAGAGATCCAGATGAATCAATTATTATGAATAGCTTTTCGGCCTTATGCCCTATTCATGCTTAACACAATACCTACGACAAAATTAAAGAAATTGGTCTATCAAAAGTTGACAAAATCATAAAGAAATTACTAAAAAAATATGTAAACTAATGTGGCTAAGTCAAAAAGAAATGTGATTCATCCAAACACTAATTGCTAATAAAAGTTAATAATTAAGAAGTGAAATGTTGACCAAACTTGACCATTCTCTATCACGATTTATCTTAGAGTTCTTTTTCCGTATCCAGGTAGCTTCTTTTATCATAAGGTCTGCTGAGTCTTCCGCATTAATAAGTGTTTGTTCATCAAAAGGTTTAGATGGAATAGTTTGGGAATTGTGGTGATGATTATAATGAGTAACAAAAACCGATTCATTCCATTTCGTTTCTCTCGTTGATTGCTTTTCTGTGTTCCTTAAGTCATTGGTGTAAAGGACGTTTTGTCTCTCTAATATGTATATGATCCCATGGGGCACATTTGAGTTCATAGATGAGGTTTTTTACAGTTGCAGTTGGTATTCTTATGTGGACATGAATTCATCTTGCAAGCAGTTGGAGTTAACCTTGGGTAAGAACTTTTTGAGATTCCTTCCTGGTGCAAAAATAAGTAAAATAGGAAGATTAGGTACTAGAAGTGATAGCTTTATGGATGTCTTTACAATGCTGTTAACAAATGTAAGGAATTCTTAAAAATATGCACATTTTTAAAACGATCTTTGAAGGATGATTTCGGATTCCATTTACTTTTGCTTGAAACATCGGAGTAGAATTCGTTTCAATGAATTTGTTGATAAGCTTATGTGAGTATTTGATGTTTTGTTATTCTCAGTTCGAAAAGTAGCAAATCTTTAGAAAGCACCTTAGATAAAATAAGCGGTATGATGTCAACTAAAGGTAAATTATAGCTTTTAGAAATGAAATATCTCACAAGCTGATATGGGTTTCCGATGCCTTTTCAATTATGACAGAATATTCATCAACATTGTTGATTAATTCGTTTTGTATTTGATCTAGAATAATCGCGTTCGGTAGACCAATATTCAAAGAAATCACCTTTGCTGTTTGGATGTTGAGACATTGTTGTTACATAAAAGTGCTGAGACATTTTTTCCACATGCATTGATGTCTCATCTCGAAAAGTAAATTTTAGAAAGTTATAGATTGATCTTGATTTTAAATGGATTGTTTCTATAAAATGTAGTCATAACCAGTACTTTGTAAAATATTGGTTAGTTCTTGACAAGATTTATTGTAGTTGTTTTCAGTGTTGCATATTTTGCCAATAGCAAGATTAGAAATGATGTCCAGTCTTACATCTTTAGAATGATGATAGTCAGCATTTAGAAAAATATATCGAGTTTCTTAAAGAGTTGTACGTCTTGAGGCTCATTCGGAGGAGTTAAGCCAGTTTTGGTTGTGAAACAAATATTATTGTCCAGTGTTTTCATCTGTGTAAAATTCTTTGGGTTGTTCAGCCCATGTTGCCATATACCTAAAAAGTCATCTATAAACGTTGAAATTGAAAAGTTTGAAGGACTTTGGTTTGTAGTTAATGCAATCAGCGGCGTAAGACGGTTTCCCATAGCTACACCTTTCTTTTGACAATATAATCTATCTTTAAAACGAATGACATTGTTAAAAAAATAATTTTCAAAACCATTCGGATTTCATGAAGCCAAACATCATAACCCTCAATATCAGTTTCACATAAGGTTGCCATATCCATAAATACATTAATTGCTTTATCAAATGGGAGAGATGGATATATTGCTACTACGCCAAAAGAAAACAAGATCTTAGTTTCCTTAAGGGTCATCTAGAATAGATATAAGATCATCTTCACTAGCAAGATGTGCTGGAATATCAGATTGTGTAAAATAATTTCAATTAACCAAAATAATTTTTCGGTAGGCGTATCGGGTCCACTTACCACTGGACGCTGAGACAAGTAGCCTTTGGTATCTGTTTTTGTGAACTTTTAGTAGACCATAGCATTCACCTGCACGCGAATTTCAAGGGTTAAACATATCACTCCACCTTATAGGCAATTTTTTTTATTGTTTAGAAATGAAATCCAATAAATTTATCAATTTAATTTCAATTCTATTAATAGGATTTGAGACATCAGGAGTTTTTCGTAAGTCGATTCATCATTAATGTTCTTCGAGAATTTTCTGTTCATAATCAATAGCAGTTTGAACTCAAAGATCGTTTTAAATATATGTATGCATAAAAATTCCCTACATTAGTCAGCGACATTCAAAAAGACATCTAAGTTATCTGTTCAAGTAATCTTCCTATTTTACTTGATTTTACACCAGGTAGGAAACTCCAATCAGCGTTAACAACTGTTTGCAAGATGAATTCATGTCCACATAAGAATACCAACTGCAACTGTAAAAAACCTAATCTATGAACTCAAATGTGCCCCATGCGATCATACATATATTAGAGAGACAAAACGTCCTT
>JAUYWI010108361.1:0-11064 GCA_034780595.1 Parotoplana pacifica
GTATTTTAAGTTAACACAATACACAGTGTTAACTTAAAATACAGCAGCTTGTGCTTTCTAGTGATCTTTCTTTTATCTATTTAAAATGAACCATGAACTCACTACCAAATAAGAACCAAGGTGAAGCACGGGTCACACATTATAGTGAAAACAGTTAATGAAGGCAGACTTCTAGGAAAAAGAAGCCAAGGCAACCAAAGGAAAAACATATTAATGACTCTTGTAGGAGTGTCATATTAAAGAATTGGCCAAGGGAACAAACAGTAAAGAAAGTGGATCTGCCCCAAGGCAGAGAACAAGATACATAGATAGTAGACATAATTTAATTTGATTTTAATGTGAAAGAAAGAACATTTTAATTAAAACCTACTATTTGCTGTACCTAAATTTGTAATAGATATACCTACAATTTTTTTAAAATAAGAAGTCTAAAAAGTCGTCTTGTTATCATGGTACCTATATTCAATATTATATTTTGAATATTTAGTTTGAATATTTATAGTTAGTTATTTTGTAGATTTTATAAAGATTTTGTTTTTTACGATTATTCAATCAAGACTTTCATTTGTTTACTACAAGGACTACTAGTAGTCCTTGGTTTAATACTAATAAATTGATTCACTTTTTAATCTAAATCTATCATCAAAAATAATAAATTTTATGTTTTAAAGCAATATTGTATTCAGGATCTCTTTAAAAAGTTAAATTAATTTAGAAACTCGAAATAGTTTGAATTGAATAATGAAGTGTTCTTCAAAAATATCATCTATAGGTAAATTATAATAACGAGTATTCAGAACACAACAGGTCTTGTATCTAGGTATAGTAGACAATTAAGATTATGCATCCCCTATCATAAACAATCCCTAGTACAAATTAACTTTTCTAAGTAAACAGATAAAGGTCAGTCTTGTTTTTCAATAAATCCTTCTGATTGAATAACTTCCAGTATTGAAATTGAATTGTTTCGAAATCTTTGGATGAGGCACGCCCCTTAGAGACAGTCCGTTAGCTGTTGTTTTTTCAGCAGTTTGATTTTGTTTTATTGTTTATCTAGACCAGGATCGTTAAAGACTTGTTGCCATCTAATTGATTGTAATGGGGTCCTTATGATTTAAACATCAATCTATAGTAAGAAAAATATCCCAAAAGTTCATTGAAGGACTATTTAGCCTAGTGCTGGTGTCAACAAGTTACACAATAACCGTTGGTATATTATGTATTCGAATATAAAAAAAGAAAAATTCGAACAATGATTTTCGTTGTTTGTTACCACGCCACAGTTTACAAAGCCAACCAATTTTTGTTGTTCAGAAATAGCAATACTTATTTTTTTGTCGGGCAATCTAATCTGTAAAAAGTGATTTTCGATTTTATTGTTCTGAATATACACATACCTTATATAAATGATATCCAGAATATTTACAAAAATGATGAAGAAATAATAATTTATAAATCAGAAAACACGCACTACAAAATTACTACGAAATTATCGATTTAAAACAATAAAAATTGAAATGTCAGATTTCTAACTTTACAAAGCATGCACTATATACAAATGTCTATGACTGTTTATGCATGGAGAAAGTTTATAGAATTTTTAAGGCCAATAATATTGCCTTGTTATGGGCATAGAGATCGCTTTCCAAAAGTTATTCATCTTTAATTATGACAAAAGGGCAATATTTTGTTCGCGTCCGGATATTATTGTACCACCAAATTATTCTGCTTTACGTTTTTTATAAATCCTATTGACTCATAATGCAACATACACTATGAAACATAAATAACGATAAAACTACGTAATTTTAATCATGAAATGTGATAGTTTATAACAACAAATTGAAAAATGATCGTGTCCGGATACTTTTGTTGCTCCCCACTGTACCTACACCTTATATGAAATATGTAGGTGAATTTAATTTTGTACATTTATTGAGATGTCCCAAATTTTTTTATTTTCTGTTTTATTTATACAAATTAGATGTATTACCTAGAACACATGGTATTCCTTAAAACTTTATTGCTTGATGATTGAAGCCAGCTATAATATTTAATTTCTATTCACTTAAAACATATCCTTTACTTTTATCTACAAAACTATTAATTTATTTATTTTTTAAATTGTACAAATACATATTATATAATTATGACATGTGTTTTCTTTTATTTTAGCAACGTCGACCAAAGTTGCCCTATGCGAGGCCTTCTAGTGAAAAACTGACCTACATTTTCTCAAAGCTGAAATCATTCCTTCCAAACAACTCCGAAGATTCTGATTTTTATCAAGATTTGGTAAGATGATGATTATTTTGTCACTACTTTTATTTATATGGAAGTTAAATCAGTTTGCATTACAACATTTTGATGGTTTACCTCGCAAGTTAACCTACAGAATGGCAAGTCCTGCGTTCAGCAAATTGGCCAGATTTGGGTCTTAAAAGTACAAATTCAATGTATTTTTTATCATCTGAAAAGTAAAAAAAGAAGTTTCTTTGATTCACTTCAAATTATAATTAAACCTTTTTGCTAATTTTCCTATCTCACTCAATATATAATTTTTTTTGGAAATAACTTGAAGCTTTCCGAAAATGTTTTATATAATATTTTTGGGCATTTTTTTTCTAGAAAATTTCTCAAATAGAACATAACATATTGTATTAAACTTTGGAAACGTACACAACTTTTTATGGAATTGATAAAATGAAAATGTTTTTTGATCTAACGCCTTTTCTTACGTGACGGCCCTCTGTGTTAAAATAAATGAACTCATTTTTGGGTGTTAGCTCTCATTTTATAAAATATTATTGCGTTTTTAGAAAACTGATATTTTAAAATATTAGAGTTAACAAAGTCAACATTTTATAAGATGATACTTGTCGAAAATATTTTTAGATGTCCAAAGTCCTTAACTTTGCTTTTTAGGTGCTCAAGAATTTGAATTTATATTATTTATTGACTTTGTTAGCTCTAATAGTTTAAGATATCATTTATCTAAAAACGCAATAACATTCAAAAATTATGTCACTTATTTTAGAGTTTGACCTTTTTGGTCTTTAATTTCCATTTCTTGTAATAAATTCAAAAATAATTTGTGGTTGCTTTCGAAAAGTGACGATACTAGCTTGGGTTGACATGTAACCAAATATATTCAAAAATGATAATTTTAAATTTTTATTTCTTTGGATGAAAATAGTGGTAGGTATACTTGCCAAATTTCAAGTCACTCAGGAAAATCTACAATTTTGGACCTGATGTTGTCTTGCTAGCCCCTTAAAATGCCAGTGAATCTTTGTAGGATATAAGATATTAGGTATTTGTATACCTACAAAATTACAATCCATCATCAACTGGAAAACAGTTGAATATCAAGTCCTTAGTCAAAAATAATGTGAGAGTTTTTTCTAAAAATTGACAAAACTCATACTAAATAATCTGCTGCTAAAATAATTAGATTTGTGTTTGTGCTTTTCAAATAAGTTCTATAGTTTTTTTTTAAAATGTGACATCAGCAATTCCTAGCTAATTTACCTCTTTAAGACAATTTTGGTCAATGAATTTTCATCTGTCTAATCAATTTAGTTTAACATTCCAAGTGTTTCGTGACATTTTATCGATCTATGACATCACAAATGTAGGTAAAATAAGGTCGCTTCTAAAAAGGCTCGAGTTTTTTTAAATATAATACTTTCCCTTATTCTTCTCTCTGTCTAGGACAATTCAGAGGACGTTTTGGATATTTTGGAGAACACAGTCCATCTATTAAACCAATTTTCAAGCAGCGAATCTGTGGAAAATGTAAAACCAAAAGGTAAGAAATTTGAATTTTATGTAACAAATTCGTTTAAAATGGTAGATAATAGTTGCCACAGTTTTAATTATTCTGAATATTAAATGAACTTTCTTTCATTAATCACTTAATTTTAAAGCGATATCTTACAAACTTTCATTGTACAAAAATAATAAAATTGGTTATTAATATTTCACAGATATAATTATCATAGGCCGTTAGCTCTTTGAACTAACTAGCCTTGCCAGAATATTATATAACCTCTGAAAATTGGCTAAACTTTGGACATCCATAGCTTGTATATTTTAAACCCGATATTAATCCAATTAGGTCACTTAGACTGAGCTTTTCTGTGTTAAGAACGTGTGATAATTTCATAGAAATCGGTAACAGTAAGTTGTCGAATTATGAATGCTTAAATTTAAACATTGTTTAAAAATGGTTCTTCTTTCTTTGTTCATTTCCTCAGTACGGATAATTGTCCCTTAACTTTAACCGATTTCAATGAAATTTGCAAATAATAAGTGTTTGAGGGACTATAAAAATCTTAGAAACGAGTATGGTAATATACTTTACCGATTAAACTGAAATTTGGCATAATAAAAGAATAAAATTAGATGCTATTTGCATCAATAATCAAGTTGATACGATGTATGGTTCATAATACATGATTTTAAAGTTACAAAATGACTAAATGAATATACAGCTTTTGTTATTTTATGGTACCAAATATTTTTTATGGGGAAAATGCAAAATGACTTTCTAATAATCTAAAAAAAAATTTTTATTTAATAAAAGTTATCTGTTTAGCTAAAAATATACAAATAAAACTAACATAAATGAAATAAGATTGGCCAAAAAGGCTTTAAAATGGTTAGCTCCCCCAAAATAAATGCAAAAATAGGTACTTAAAATAAATTAAATTAAAGTTGGTCAGCTAATGGTATTTAGGTTGGATGACTCTATAAATAGCTTTTTAATAGATGAATTCAACTATTTTTATGATTTTAGCGTTAACAAAGGCACGAAAACTAAAGATAGGTCAATATTACGCTGCTGATAATCTTTGTTCTCTTAAACTACATAATGATATAAATTTTCAACTTTGTTATCTATATAAAATCTTTAAAAATAATGTAATTCATGTACATATTGAAATACCTAGCAACCTAAATATATACCATACCTATAGCTAACCATATTTATTTAAAGTGTTTTTTGGTATTTGTTTTGGAAGAGCTAACCATCTTTAAGGCTGTTTGTTTTAGTCAGATTACGAAAATTGTAATTTTAAAAATTTGTGCTAATATTTATAATATGTATATCTACATAACATACATTTATTTTGAAATTCTACAATAATTTGCATAATTTTCCATCTTTGCTTTGGATCAGACTTTCTTCAAGTCTGATATTGGGCGGACTGATGTAACCAATTTATTAGAAGTGTTGATAATTCCTTGCTTTGCTTCCGTGACATCAATTAGGCTCAACTTACTGGACGTCTAATTAACCGTTTTTATGTCCCAATAATGACGTAATAAAGAAAATTAGATCATTTCTGATGATCATGCATATCTGAGTGTTGGATGTACCCACATAATATATTCCGCAATATGTCAATAATTCCACTTTGATTAACTGACCAAGTCAGTTTATTTTATTGTGTTTCGTTATCAAATACATATATACCTAAGTAATTATGAAAAAACTATAAAACTTAAAAATTTTCATATTTTAAAATTGCTTGCATTCTGACTCTGCTGCATGATTGCCTTTTTGAACTGCTAAATAGGCAGGCCTTAATCAAAGTTGAGTTTAATGATATTTAATCCCCCTCCCCCCCCCCCGATATCTAAAAAGTAAATGTGACAGAAATTTATTTAGGAAATTGTTTTCATTTTGTTTTATTCTCAATATAAAAAATAACTGAAATTGTTACATTATAAAAATAATGTAAAAACAGTTTTCTACTTATAGTAGTATATCGGATAGAAAAGTATTTAAATTGCTTCATATTTTACTAAACATTTTCATTCTATCGAACTACATATTGACTTATTATCTACCACCATTAATTTAACATTTTGACCAGATGTTCTAATATCTATGAATTTCAGAACAAGAACTTTGTGCACCGTTTTCTTCCTCGAACTTTGACCAGCACTTGGAGATCAGTTCAACATCACTCGAGCAGAATAGCAGCGATAGTGGCATGTCAAGTCTTCTTCAACTTTCCGATTCCTTCCAATCGTCAAGAAGCGACGTGGACTCAGGCTCAAATTCCCTTCCCGATATTGAAATGTTAGTCACATTTGGTATTTTAAATAGAAAAAGATGCAAATTTATTTCTGCGAATTCTATAAGTACCTTAGAACCTATAGACCAAGAATTCGACACAGAGGGATATTTAAAATGTAAATCGATTTTTTATCCAACAGAAAACTATTGAAATGGGGTCCATAGAAAGACAATTAGTTAAACACTTTATCCAAATACACCATCAGAAATATGGTAGGTATATAAAATACATACAGGGTGATTTTGAGTAACGCCCAATTTTTAATAATAAAAGATTTATAGAACAATTAAATTTTTGTTAGCATAATAAATTAAAACAGAATAAACAATGCACCATGTTCAGTTTATTAATACAGCAGAATCATGTATTATGGTATTCAAGTTGCTCCTCATCAGCATCCATGAACATCCTAAGTCAGCTGGTTACGGAACGACAAATCTTCTGACAAAGTTCATTGTCGTTTTTGCGATTCGAGAAATGCTTTCAGTTGTCGGATTATTGTTGGGTCTCGACCATAAACTTTATCCTTCAAACTGCCCCACAAAAATAAATCGGGAGCTGAAAAGGCTGGGGATATGGGAGGCCATTCAGATAGACCCCAAAATCAGATACACCAATCGTTAAAATTTCCATGCAACCACTCACTCACTAACGTTATCTTGCCGAAAATTCTTGTCTTTAGCATGTAATCTTATGTGGTTCTAACCAAATTCTTTAATTATCATGCTATTTTTTTAGTTTAAAATCGGGCGTTACTTAAAATGATGTCTATGGCTGCTAAAAATTAAAACACCGATAACAATTTACTTTATTGAATAATAGATACCAAAATTTATTACATATCTTAATTCAGTAATTACCCAGTGCAGAGATATCTGGTCTGTGAAATAAAAATGGGTGATTTGGTAGAATTTAGAACCTATCTGTGGAAAATATCAATTCATTGTATAAAGTAGGACTGAGCAAGCCACATTGAAGATGCTAACTCTCTTCTTTCATCATATAAAGTAAGCTACATTTTACCACATATTTAATCATGATTTTCTTCTGATTTTAAATCAAATGCTTTGCCAGTGATATTAATATCTATACTAAACGCTGAATTTGCAGTGTTACTTTGTAAATCTGTTAGAAATGACCATTAGATATCAATTCTATTGTTTACACAATTATTTTGCAGCAATACATGCCATCATTATTCCATATCATGCAACTGTATTACCATCCTCCCCTATGTGATTTTTTGTCTTTAAAAGTACAATTGAACTGAAATTTAGAAAACATACGGCTTGACTTTAGATTTGGTTTGTATAACAAAACATTTGAATGCTGATCGTTTTCAAATATATATTTTTAGACTAAATGACGTAATCCGGTAACAGCTTGCCCTTGAATTTGACAAAAGTGTTCAGTTTTTCTATGTAAAACATTCACTCAGCTCAAGCGGACTTTTAAGAAGACAAACGGTTTTATTAGACATCTCATATTATATTGTTTATTATTTGCTTTTAGTTTACCTGGGTTTCCTGTTGAAGGCAATGAGCCACTGACATCAGATTCCTGTGAAGATGAAACTCCTTTGGACAGAAATGGTTCAATAAATGAGGAAGCTCATGACATATTCTCTGGCACGGCTATCGAAGATCTTACTGAAGCGATTCTTCAGTATGTCACAGAGCAGCAGATTCCCAATTCTGATGATTCTTCTTGAAGTCTTTCATGCTACGTTTTGCATAATATGTTGCATACATGTACATAGCTATATAAAATAGTAAACAGAAATTATATTTATGTAGCCAAGTAAACTTATAACATTTTAAATTCGCATTCTGGTTTTGTAAAATTTCCTTATCAGAACACTACAAAACTGTTAAATCATTTTTGGTAACTACAAATTTCAATTGTTTTGCAAAATGTTTTTTATTGTTTAAATATAAAACTGTATTGATGCATATTAGCCTGATATGTATGCGTATAATTTTGTAATATATACATACATATACTCCTGCTTAGCTAATTAAAACTCTGATTTATTTATTATCTTTCATGTACACAATTTTGTAAATACCACGATGTGGACAGCTATTTAGATTGTATGAACCACAGAGTAATAATTATAAGTATATAACTGTACATATACCTACACCTCCAGCTAGAGTCGGATCTATGGTATAAATAAAAGTTGAGATAGATCTGAGATAGCGGTCATAGCCTTGTAACTAAACTTCTCCATTGTTTTATGATGTTGATAAACTGTTGCGTAATACAGGTATAAAGTGAATGGCAAGTTAAAAATTTATTAATATTTTTACTGGCAAATCCGACAAGTTCCTTGCGGCGTACTCTAGAATGGAAATTTTGTTTGGAATCCTCCATAAAACAATGGATTAGAGAAATAATAAGATTTATTGATTATAATACAGATAGGTAGGTACTCGTAGTTATGTTTTGTAAATATTTGTATATAATGATCTGCAACTACACAATACTCCTATTATTTTGATAAACAATGGTTTTCATTTTCTTTGTCACCAGCACCTACCCTATCCAAAACAAAGGTCAAACCTTCAAAACGTTATTTCTTAATTTGGGAATCCATAGTGAAGGTTTGCAGTTGGATTTATCAGTTTGATGAAACGAAAAGCCAAAATGGTCAAACATGTGTTAGTTGAAACTCAATAAGAAGTGAACTCATTTTGGATTGTTGCTCTCACTATGCATAGATAGTTTAAAAATACAATTGTGGTTTTAGACATACCTATGGTATCTCAAAATATTAGAGTAAACAAAATTTTGATATATTACTAAAGAAATGCCAAAAAAATTTATTGGAGATTTCTCATTTTTTCCCAAATTGCTAAAAAACGGGTGAATCGATTACTTGAAAGCTAGGATAAGCGCATCAAATTCTTTTACTGATTTGTGACATCAAATTTGTCGCCACTCAAAAGTCACGTGACAGCCCTCTAAAAAATTCTAAAATGTACTTTTTACAAAAAAATTATTCTGAAGCTAAATAGTAATATAATTGATTAATGCTTGGTAGATAGACTATATAAACACTTCACTATTCAATAATATTCCGGGTTTTTGAAATTATTGATTTTTGTGACCAGAATATAACCTGAGAGCCAAAAAAAACAATATTTTTTTTTGAATACGCAAAAAATGCTGAAATAATTTTTTTTCACATTGTTTAGTGCTATATCCATACCAACCGTAGCAAATGTCATTAAATAATATTGCTCCAGAAATGATATGAAAACGAGATAAAAGATACATAAAGCGCAAGGAGAGAAGATCTCATTAGAAGGAGGAAAGACGAGTAACTTGGCAAAAAAATCAACCAAGGATTGCCACGTCGTATATCAATCGCCAGAACATCATAGAAAGACGCTTCGGAGAAATGTTAATAAAATCAATAAATGAAAACTAGACCATCATACTGCTGACAGAACTAAACGAGCAGAACTTTCAACCACAAAGAAAAGCAACGGCATTTGGTGCACTATAAGAGAACGAGCATACCCCTGGACACACCCACATACCAAAAGAAGATAGAACGAATGTACGAATGCTTTGTCTACTCCAAAAAAATGGGTTCTTACAACAACAGCACGGCACAACCACTGTCAGCGAAGAGTATTTCAAACATCATCTAGAGAAGATTACGCCATAGCGCTAAGTAAACAACCAAGAAGAAACACAACAACTTATCGATTCAATGCCCACACAATTGTTAAACGCTCAATTTGTTGAACTCACGAATGCGAAGTTAACACGACCAGTTGTCGAAAAAGATATTTTAACTGTCATGACAGAGGTGCCACACAAAGCTCCAGGAATTGACAACATTCGACTACGATACATCAAGATATCGATTTACAGAAGACGGTGATCCAACGCCTCAAATGCATTCATGCGAACAGGGTGCATAAATGGGAAGATAAGGAGAAACAAGGCATAGTGATTCTACTCTATAAGAAAGGCAACAGAGGCGACATGAACAACTAGCGAGAGATCCGCCTACTCCTTATGCTGAGCAGAATTGTTGGCCGGATATTGGCCAACTGACTACGCGACTGAAGAGATGAACATCCTCGACAAGGCTATTGAACAGCCGATTCCACACAAATAGCCATTAGGCTAAACGAAAACATCGATGAATATTTAACATCAGACGACAGAAAGACACAGATCAACTAGAATCGGAGTAAAAAAATAAGGCAATCATGGCGGACCTGCGGAAGGCATACCCCAGGGTTAGCAAACGCATTCCATGGGGACTACTACGCCGATATTGAATGCCGGAGACAACGAGGACTTCTCAAATGATGCCCCATCTCACCCGTGTTCTTCACCATCTACCATCAATCCTCAATCCGCAAAGTCGAACAAAACAGAGAAAAAAAGCAAGACATGTCTTTGGCGTTGAATGGAGATTCCTTCCTGGAAACAAACCTACCACCGCAGAGCAACTCCATGGCCATGAAATGCACCTCAGTACGTGCGTGATCTATCCCCACCTTGTAATCTGGGTTGGTAAACTTGAGGTGGTGCCTTTGATAACGCTGGACTCTGTGATATTGTCTCTGACTTGTTTGGACTAGGTGAAGAGGCACTTTATCACTCCATACAACATCAGACCAATCTTCCCCGATCCAATGGCGGTGTTTTTCTGCCCATTGAAGACGTTTCTGCTTGTGTCAAGAAGTTAGAAGAGGCTTCTTCTTTGCAGCAAGTGTCTTGAAAACACCTTCGACTATGCGGCGACAAACAGTTTGACCTGAGAACCTTACACCATATGTTGTCTACCATTGCTGCCTTAGAAAACGACTTTGAGAACAGAGACGCCAGTGCAATGAATCAACACATTGAATATTTCAGTGAAAACGACGTGTCAAAAGCTATGGTAAAGATAAAAAAACGGCCTCTGGTCCGGACGAGTTACAGTGGTGGTTTCTGCGCATTA
>JAUYWI010108372.1:0-11064 GCA_034780595.1 Parotoplana pacifica
ACAAATTCTGCCTATTCATCTTATGCGTAAATCGCTTACTGCTCTATCTAGCCTCTGAAAAGTATAGGCAGGTATAATTGAAAAATGTGATCACCACTAAACAATTTTTATACTCAAAACTTTTCTATTAATCAGAAAGCAGAAATCTTCATTCCTAGACAGACTGATTGAATAAATAAGAAGAGTTTAAGCTCGAGAGACGAGTTGTTGTAGACAAACATTCGGCCATTACCAATAAAAATTGTTGTCAGATTAATTGAAACATTTCTAGAAGTGCTTTAGATAAAATACGCCATCAAATGTACTTAAATACAAATTTTCAGCAACTAAGTAAAAGAAATCATTTCAAACTCAAGGTCAGAATACTTTGTTGCGTCATTAGAGAGCTTAAAGCCTAAAATTCGAGGTACTTTGATCAACTTTACCATGCTGCCTCAGATAAGCAAACCATCTTAGTCATACATTTCACATTCTAATAATCAGATAGTTTTGTTGGCTAATCATTCTATTTAAAAGTTCACTGATACAATCAGGACCCTCAATCATTGCTGTTACCTGCTCGAGACTGCGGTGAAACACAAGCGTACAACGGGTCCACTTCGGATTCGGAGATCGTATCGCAGCACGATAACACCTAAAATAGAATTTAAAATTTATTATTCCATCATCTACTCTCACAGCACAACAGAGCTTAACTAGAGCGATCGAAATCGACGTAAAAAAACCTCAACGTCTAAATTATGTTTTCAAATAATTTAAATAAATCAGAAGTTATCATGCAACACATGTTAGAAATAAGTAATTCCTTCTGACGTCAGTTTTCTCTTTTTTTAAATAATAAATGCAAAAGTATAAATATTCATGTTGCTAAATGGAGAAAATCTATGCCCAACACGAAACATTTAAACAAGTTGTATATGGGACCATCGTTAAAACGATCTAAATGCCATCACCAGAATAAAAAAAACTATATTACCATTATAAACTGCTGTTTATATTTCATTGATACGTCAACAAAATATTCTACATTTCAATGTTTTATTTGCTATGGATAAAATCAAAAAGGTTTGTATTTAGCGGTACATACACACACCATAATCGTATGCAACGATAAACTCTGATATTTAAAACAGATTGTTTTAGAATGAGAGCAAATCGATTTGTCATTAATAGATATTCGATATATTATTGTGTCCGTAATTACAGCATACTTTGGTTAAACTACTTTCCAAGGTCAAATGGATAATTTCATTTACTTCGATGATATTTTAATTTTGCAATAAATAATCTTTATTGTTAGTATACTAAACATATAATGAATATTTAACCTCAACTATTTTAGAAGTGCAGGTTGTTTATAGACATTAAATCTATCAACATTTGGCTTTATAAATATATAAGTTATAAACATCGATGTTGGTGCGCAAACTCGTGGTCCCAGCGGTTGGAATGCTTGCATGTTAATCAGCAGGTCCCGGTTTCGAACCCTTCTCTGAATTGATGAGGGGCAAATACCACGAAACGAGTACACAGATGGATGTCCTGCTAATAGTGATGTTTAAAAATTATATTTAATTTCTGTATTTTATTTCGTGTTGTTTGAATGTTCTCAATTGAATGAATATTTTAGAATTAAGAAATAAATTAAAATAGGTATATGTATAGAATACAGTAGAATGCATTAATAATAAATAGCACGTCAAATTATTACGTTACATATATCACATTACTAAATAAATAAATTATCAGGCAAATAATCTCCAATAGATATCTAAATGTACTATAGTACCTACGTAATAAAAATTCAAAGTTATTTACTATAATACTCAATTAAAATTATAATAATATGCACAATAATTTATAAATTATTTAGTCATTTTTATAAACAATTCTTGAGCCGAAGTACACCACACTCTAAAACTCCACAGAATAACTTACCCTCTATTAACCTGCACAGAATAACTCACCCTCTATAAACCTGCACAGAATAACACACCTTCTTTAGACCTGCACAGAATAACTCACCCTCTATTAACCTGCACAGAATAACTCACCCTCTATTAACCTGCACAGAATAACTCACCCTCTATTAACCTGCACAGAATAACATACTCTCTTTTAACTTGCTCAGAATAGAAATCCTCTATTGTTCTTTTACTCTAATTAACATGCATCATAATAATATTCAGTTTGACACACTTTAATTTAAATAGTTATGACTTTTCATAGCATGAAGCCAAATACTTTGACATTTCCACCCAAGTTTATCTGGTAAAAAACTATCCCTATCCATAAAATGTTTGATTGCAACTAGAATGTGACCTCTTTAAGGTCAAACACTTGTTGTTATAATATCAATCAGGTACCTCCCCATATAAATAAAAGTGGTCTGATATTTGGCAATACGAAACAAACCTAATTTACAGATAAACAACACGAATATGTCTAGTTTCCTTTTTTCATAAATAATTGGCACTGATAAATAATTCCAACTTGATTAATATCAGTACAAAATTATGTTTATAAGTACCTACTTAACCAGAAAAAGTGGATCCTAATTATTCTACCTAGATGCCAACCTACAGTGTATTTAGGAGTTGGCTGGTTTTATAAAACTGTTCTATTATTGGCATTTCTACAATATGTCTAATTAGACAGCCCCTGTAGCTAACAAGGTAAGATCTGTCCAATTTTATAACTTCATCAGAACTAGCTCGTAGCCCAGGTGGATCGCCTGATTAGCCTAGTTAATGATTAGAGTACTGATATACAGGAACTTTGACTCAGCATATTAACACAAAACCATAGATGATCTTTCTATGAATTACATAGAGGTCCGTAGGTACTCTACTAAGCAAAGAAGTAGTTGGATCTCCGATGTCAATGTCCCAAACTAATTGATTCTCACAAAGAAAATTACATTTTAGACTGACAATCTCCCAGCCAATGACGTCATCATGTAAAATTGTTTCCAGCAGATGTAGCGTGCCAAAAGCATCACAATATTTAGGAGTTTTATCTCAACAACGAATCAGCCAAATGGAGCCCACGCGCAAACACGTTTCAGTCCTGGCATTTTTGCATTAAAAAAAATTATTTGCCGATTTCCACAATTTTGACACTTAGGCTGATTAATATTGACTTTCTCGCGACATTTAGACTATAGAAAATGGCATCTAAGCAAAAAAAAAACAGTAGTTTGCTTGATTAAATCCATTGACAAAGGATTTAAAAATTTATTTGAACAATTAAACTGAAATGATGCGTTTCAATTTTAAGAAATGTACTTAATTTTCGTTCAATAATTTCCGAATCGTTTCTTTTTTTTTAAATTTTATCTAAAAATTGATTTTCATGTTCTGAAATGATAATAGTTAGCCTTAAATCGTGCGACAAACACCCAAAATAAATGAGTATAACACATCAGCCAGTTGTTCGACATCTTACCAAGATCAGCTTGTCAAGTTCCAACTTCCCTTATCCACAATTAAGCTTCTGACATAAAACAATGGATCTAGCTCTCTCTCTCCATATGTGGTGGAAACCCGGTTCTAAGTTACTCAAAGTTACAAGGCAAATAGCTTGTCACAAATTTGGTTTTACTGACCCAAAACAGGGTTACTGGGTATATTGTATATCTCTCATTGAATAATCAATCAATGATTTTTCTACCAAATATGCCAATAATAAATTAAACAAAGTATTTAGCAAACAGTGGAAACATTGCACAAAAAGTGTCGGCTGCGTGCCTTAATCAGAGCAAATAGAAGATTTAGAAGACAATCTTTACGTGCTTAGTACCTAATTATGTAGGCATCAATAGAGATAAAGCTTATATAAAAATATCAGAGGCAGTTTCTTATGGTTCACAATAAGTCCAGTAAAATAAAGAACTCCGTTGACATATAATATGTCTAATCACAGAAGAAAAACGTCACTAAAATGCTTAGTCAACATGTACGATTTTCTTTCATTTCAGAATTTTTTTAGAAATTTTAATATCTTTATAGCCAACAATATCCTAAGAATGTTATCCATATCGTCAACAATATCTTTTTTATGAGTAAATTAAATATGACACTTCTATTCAACACGCACAAGTCATATATACTTATACTAATTTTTAAAGTTTAGAAGAAGCACCATTTAATTTGTTTATGCAATCATCCCAGCAAAATATATCTAAATTATAAATACTTGTAGTATTGCATACAACAAGCAAGTCATAGTAATTATGTAGCCACTGGAACAAGGCAAGTGTTTTATTCTCCGCTAGCCTCCCATTTAATATTGACATAAATACCCATAAGCTGCACTCCCTGTCTGAACATGCGACTCTAAATCAAACAATCAATCGCACAACGCGCATTACCAATTAGTGCAAATTGTGCACCGGAAACTTGGTTGTTTAAGAAACAATCTAAATTCTTCGTGGTGTGGGTGGGTGGCTGGCTGGCCACGCAGATGACAATGTATGACAAACCGTTAGATCTCAAATATGACACATTTGACAGCCGATCCCCTGGACATGTCATGTAAACAATTTAATCAATCGATATAGGGATTAGAAAATTTTAGAAATATTCAACACATAATAATAAACTTGGTCGATAATTTGTGAGGTATGCAGCCAGCCGTACGACAGTAGACGACGTATGACTGGCACATTCAAGTGCAAATTTTGACATTACTTATTGTTATATCAATCATAACGTTTTTAATTTTGAAGAGTAATCCACTCTATAAATTTTACTTTTCCATATGCAGCGGAAAAGTTCATGCACAACCATTTCAACAGCTCTGGTGCACTGAATCATCCGTTTAAGCGCCATGTAGTTACTACCTACCTAGACCAAGCCAGCCAGGCAAGCAAGCAATCTTGCTATTAGTCATCCAGTACTAGTAGTCTACGGCTGATTCAACACAATGTACTAAACTGAACCCTGGATGTTTGGGTACCTACATCATAGGTGCTCTAATAATCAACTGCTGAATTAGAGAAAGATGGCAATGAAGAGAGGGAAATAGTAATTAACTAGACGCAGGTAAACAGTTTTTTTTATATAAAGATCATACCTAACTATTTTTCTGTGTGAATAGTTGTAGCTGAGACAACCTGAACAGGTGAACAGGCTACTGAACGATGATCCACTAATCTTTTTTCAATGACAAATATGTGTTAGTAAATATTTAAAAAACACTCACCTAAAAGGTACAAATGGAAATGATTAATGACCACCACCACACTACAGACTTAAAATAATTTCAAAATATTAGCTTAGTAATGTATAAATGTACTATTAAGAGTCATGGGGAAAAGGAGGTAGTGTTACGACCAGTCTCTGGAATGAACCAAAATAAAGTGGCAGCGGTTTGAATGGTCAAATCTTACCAACCACAAAAAAGCAACAACTCTAATAACAAAATAATGGAAAAGAAAAAATCAAATTCAAATATCTTTACTCAGGCCTTTCCAATTCACCTGCGAGTCTATTAAATGAACATCGAAGCTTTTTGAATGAATTCAAGTCAAAGTAAGTAAGTAGGTACATATTTAAACATCTTAAAATAGGTAAGAAACAGCAAGACATCGACATACATTAAGTTCATTTAAAAAACACATAAAACGAAACTTGAATATTAAAAAAGCGTTGAGTATCTCCAGATTCTCGAATGAACAGATTAATACCTGCCTTATTAAAATACATCTTTGAATTCTACAAAACCTGATGCCATCAAACAGCAGTTATAAAGACATGCCAGTTACAAACGTATGTACATAATTATACAATAGCGCTTTTGATTTTTTTATGCAAAAAAAAGTTGTCTATCTTCTACATAGATTAAACAACGATTCCTATAGGTATCCTAAACAAGTTATTTTAGTACAAAGCTTTAAATTGCTTCAAAAAGAACGATCATTTCTACACAAAAATCTAAATAATTTCTCATCTATAATGAGTCGAAACTGTGCATTATTCCATTGTCTTCTAATGGCGTAATCCCGTCAATTAATTACATTTATAGGTGCAGACAAGACAATCAAAGGCAACAGTAAAAGAAAGATCTCATTGTTTGTGATGATCTATTTAGCTCAAGGTACATCACAGGGTATGTTATAAAAACATTTATTGCACCATCGATGAAAAAATGTAATTCCCGCACTAATTAAGAAACAAAAAGTGCTTCTGCTCTCTTATGAAGCGGCAGGATCAGTTGTTGTCTTTCTTTCATCCTGTATTATGTTGTAGGCACAGAATGGTTACTTCTAATCATTTAGAACAATGAAATGTCAGTCACCCAGTTTTCTGGGTGAAAAATATTTAATATGCTGTGCCATGAATAATTCAGATGCATGCGTCGCCTTTAATTGTTTGTTGCATCTATTGTTTCTGAAGCCAGATGTGTTTGGAAGACAACAAGACATAAATGGCTGTTAACATCATTCATTGTACTATTAAATAAAATGGGGATCATAAATATGTGCACAATAGGAAACAGTGACAGCACCTCTTGATGAATTGTGGGTCTGTGCGACCTAACTGTATGATTTGAAGTTTTAGCAGGCCCATGGGAGATAGAAAAGAGGTATTTGGTCTTCCAGTAAAGAGAAAGGGTCCTCCAAAGTTTCAGTAGATTACCTATGAATTTTCTGCGTTTTTATTTTTCATTTTAGTGTAGTAAAGAGCACATTGATGTCAACATTTTCGGAAACAAAATAATCTAAACGCTTGGGAATCAAATCACAAAGAATTGTTTGGCTCTAAAACCTATCAGGAGCAAATTTGCAACACTTGCGCCATTCTTTTCGCGTATGACTGCGTGCCTAATCTGTTAATCATCATTAACAGTAAGTGAACCGGCCATTATCGATACGATGACGATGAATAGAACACAGTGCCAATCACCCAGACCCGCTCAACTACAAGTTAGGTACCCACACTAAAGGTTGGGGTTTGCTTCTGTTTTCTAATTTAGCAGTTGCTTGATCCTGTCAGTTAAAACTACGCATGAAGCATTCTTCAATGCCCATTTTATGTTAACACCTCTAACAAAAGCAGTTGTCTCTATTGTCTCACTTCAGGCTAGGTCACACGTCTCTACAGGTACATATCTAAAGGACCACGGCCAGCAGAGTTGCAACAAAACTTCTCGTTTTACTTTTAGGCAAAATTATTCTAACAAATACAATAAAAATGCGCACGACGTCGTAATGTAGCTTAGGTTGGTCGATATTTTAAAATGAAATCAAAACTGAGTCTCCTTGAAGACGTTTTCTTCACAATCTAAGAGGCAGACACTGACATCGGCACAGGAAACATACTTCTACTTCTTGAAGCAAGAATACCAACTAGTCTGCTTCTATATGAGCAATGTCAAGCCAACTCTAAGGTAGGTACGTCGACGAACGACAAACTGACAAATTCAAATTATTCTAAATACTAATAATGCATCAAATTTGATCTGTTGATGTAGTTGTGCAATATACGTTTCTTTAGTAAAAGATTTCATAACTACTTGTGCACGAATATGGGAGCCTTCGTCTGCTGCAAAGTGAGTTTAAAATACATATGCGCAATCAGATGATATTTAAATCACACCAAAGAAGTGAATGTCACCCATATTTAATAGGCCAACTTCCGCAAATCATTTCCCCAACTTTCAACTGCAACAGAAATGCAAACATGCACCGCTGTTATATATAGCTAGAGAATGTAGAAGATGAACAGAGTGAAAGTAGAAACAATAGTACTTTTAGCTCACTGAAATTCTTTTTTCTCATTTTATCAGGCAAATCAATAAATTATAAATACGTTTTTAGTTATCAGAAACTTTTAAAAAAATTTAAAGATAAAATAGCACAGTCATTACATTAAACTACACATTAGAAATAGTCCATTTGAATTAGCATAAAATACGGAATAAAATCAAAGAATGAGATACGGAATTAGACACAAGTATGAAATACGGGAAAGAATCAAAGAATGAGATACGGAATAGACTCAAAGCATGAAATACGGGAAAGAATCAAAGAATGAGATATGGAATAGACTCAAAGCATGAAATACGGGATATAATTAAAGAATAAGATATGGAATAGACTCGAGTATGAAATACGGAATAGTTAAAGCAAGAGATATGATGGAATAGAGTCAAAATCAGGTTTTCTGAATCCGTTTTTGGTAAAAGAAAGTATCGCACTTCTTAGATTACTCATTCTTCAAGAATGGCCCTTCGTTCTTTATCACTTCTAATGTACAAAACTGCTAGAAGTAGTGGTGTTCAATATTTTTTGCTTTTTAAATTATTTGTTCTTTAAAAAATATAACTTCAATTCCTCTGAAACGCAGGCACAGATTTTAAAAACAGGGTGTCCATTTTGAGTATCAGAATTTGCTGCTGAATTTTGAATCAGCCTAATGGAGGTGGCAAAAACTCTTGCTATGCCAATTTTCAAGAATTCAATACAAATTAGTTAAATTAACTATAAAATCTAAATGAGAAAGTATTTAATATCTTGTTCACCCAAAAATAGCATTGCAATAGTGTTACTACAATTTAAAAAAAAACATTCATCTGGCGCGCTCAAAATGTCCTCTGCCATCAACAACGCACTGAGACAATCTTCCTAGAATCTATGTACTTAACAAGAGTTTTGGCCACAACCATTAGCTTGAATCCAATTTTGATAAACAAGACGGCCAAAATCTGTGTAGCCTTAGTGTTAAGTTTCACGGAAATTGAGAGGGAGAATCATTTGAAAAATCTAAAAAACACCCTGTATATATAATAAGGATGTCGATGCAATAGCAACATTAAAACAATAATTAATTAGTGTCAATAAAGTCAATCATTTTAAGTCAATTATTTATGCAGATTTTCAGCTAACAACTTCATGCAGGCCGAGGACTGAGTGACTATTGTCAAACACAATTGTCAATATGCACTAAGCATCGTGCTTGTCACACGCATGGGATTCAAATTAGATTTGACAAGCAGTGAGCCGAGTACTAACAACAACAACATAATTAATTAATTAATTAATTCTACAACAATATGAAATTAATTCGGGATAAAACAGATTAATTGGAATGTCGTAGTTAGAGTAAGTCACGTTTAGACTTGTGATATAAACATCGAAAGGGGATTAAGTACAGTTTAATTAAACTGGAAATAAAAGTTTCCTTTTTTCAAATATTTGCATTATTATTACTTTATGTAATTAAAAGCTCTATCAAAACTAAATCATAAAACTTGTAGCGAGCGATCTTTTAAATCTAATCTACCCTGTTACGATAAAAGCACGTAACTTCGAAATTGAAAACTATTCCGGAAATGTGTTTGAGTATATTACACTGACATATTGTTTGGATTAAAAGCATTGATCAGCCATCGTGTTTTGAGTACTATAAACAAAGCAATCAAAATCGAAACTAAATGTAGTTAGGCCGCTTTATCGTAACACGACAGTAATATCCACAAGATTACAAAGAAACTTAAAACTACATAGTTGCAAACCAAAAAGATGATCTGTAGATTTGAATCAAAATAGTCTTTAAGAATATTTTGTTATCGATGAAGTGCTTTTAGAATATGGAAAATGTTCAGAATGCCCTAATTAGGGCTGATGTGATGCCAAAAAAGGGCCCAATAGAATATTTAACAGAACGCCCAAAACTAACCTGTTGTTGACGGCCCCGATAGCTCTCTCTGGTGCTGCCGCCCTCCCCCAACACTTTCTGTGCGCCAATCAGCGGTGTTCTCAGCGTGACATCGTAGGTCAACGGCAGAGCCTCGTACTCGCCCACTGTCGAATGCGACTGCGGCCGGTGCGTCCTGGGCAGTGTCGTGGAGGGCGGCGACATGGACGGTGTGGTGTCCGAGCTCAGGGGCACGGGGGGCAGCTCCCGATCCCTTGGCAGCCTGTAATTCACAAACTAGAGGTGAGCAACAGCTTCCAAATAAGTCGATCTTTCAACATTATCCGCCATGCCACGGAAACTAATCACTGTACTGCCTCGAATGCCAATGGTTTAAGGGTAATTTATGGATAAACATTTGATTCTGAACTTGTTTTAGTTCGGAACCGTTGTGGTGTTCTGGTAATGAGACACGTGTCCCAGTAGCCGACTTCTTTCGGCTGGTTAGTTACTTATCCAAACACTCACTCTTTAAGCAATAAATCTTCCTCAAGAAACAAATCAAAGTAACTTTCAGCATAGAATGATACACTAAAGATCTATGGCCCACCTATCAACATTATTCCACCAACAACGTCCAACAGACAAAATATTTTACGACAAAATTAAAATAAGAACTCAAACTGAGTTGCACTTTATTACCAAACCTGACCTTTCTGTATTAAACCGTTTGCAATCCTATTATTTTAATGATTAATTTTTATTAGCTTTATTAACTTCTATTGCCTATTAAAAACCCCAAAACCGATAATCATAATTTGATTTTTAGCATAATCAACTCCAGATCAGCCAGTAGCCAACGGTTAATAAAATTTCCTATTAGCTGCATCCAATCTCCAAATATGGCAGAAATTGTCCACAATTCTGAATCGAATTAACTTCATATTCAGCTTCCCCATCCATCAATCAAGTCAGCTTAGAAGCAACAGAGCAAGAAATAAAATATTCAAATTGCCGGAATTAATCTCTCCCACATATCACGAATTATGTTTATTAATTTTTTTTATCGAGAAAACCAGACAGGAATTTAAGCATATAACAATTAGGTACCAGTCTCAAATGCAATTTCCAACATCATACATCAACCTGAAGCGAAGATTTGGCATCCAAATATAGGAGGTATCTTGTCTAGAAGTTGTTTTTTTTAAATACATAATCAAATCAAACAACACGCCTAGGAATAAATTTCAATTACGACCCGTGCAGTCTTGTTCTCACGTAGTAAATTTGTCGAACATTTTCTAATGTATTAAGAGCAATAATAAAAAAACAGGAATACTTTGATTAAAATATACTACTTATTCATATTACTCGCAAATGATAGCCCAGGACAGCTATTTCGGCCTTGTTGGGCCTCATCAGC